>OX387246.1:13391524-13441524 GCA_947562095.1 Branchellion lobata | reverse complement strand
ATCCCTCCGTCCACCACCACCCCCTCCAACGACACGCAGTCAATAAATGCAGGTGCCTCCGAAGAATGCCTTCAATATCTTCTTCCTAGTCTTTTACTAACCAGTGAAAACGATGTGTACAACAACAATACTACTACTACTACTACTACTAATAATAATAATAATAATAATAATAATAATAATAATAATAATAATAATAATAATAGTAATGCTGATAACAATAATAATAGTAATAGTAATAATACGAACAACAAGAATGACGTTCGGGACGATGGGGCCAAGGAGGCTGGCAAAAGGACCTCGATGCCGTTCGACCTCCTCAAGTACCAGCTGAACAGAGGGCCTGTCTGTGTGAAAGAAAACAACATCAACAACACAAATAAAAAAATAAACAACAATCACATGAACAACAACAACAACAACCTGAGAGACAACGTCACCAGCACCAACGTCAGCAGTGGTTATAGTAGCAACTGCAACAATGACGATGATGATGACGATGACGACGACGATTATGAAGATGGAATCAAAGATAAAAATAACAATGCTGACCATGGCCTGTGTGACAGCACTGCTGTATATGAGGAAATCAAGGACAGCGGCTGAGTGGAACGCTGTGCGCTTGGAACGTTGGGGGTTGAGAGGGTCGTCAGGAGGTGCTGTTGCGCACGCTTGCAACACTCAATGTGATTCGTGTTATTCATGGGCAGATCCTTGCAATCAAGCCTGCTGATTATTTATGCCAATAAATGTGCCCATCATCACACCTGCTTTCAACTACAAATTTCTACAACGCTCATGATTAAATGTTCAAAGCTCTGATGCCAGAGCAGTGGTTTTAATGGCTGTTTGGATTCGTAGCTCAAACTTCACTTTTTATTCCACTTTATCTCCAATACTGCAAATAAAATTCATAGCAAAATCTTCTCTCCATCTTCGCCATTTCAAATAACTGAACCTGTTCCTAGAAAATCCCATCCTAACCCTTCAAGTTTCCACGTTCATTTATGCCGCTTATCATGGTATAAATTACTATCGATACTACACATTACCTGCATACACCACACCCCCTCACCAAAGCTTTCATGAGTGCTGCCTTTTCATGGAGAGAAGTTCTTAAGCAGTTGATGTGACGCAGGACCTTGTATTGGGTTTGAAACGTACATTCGCACACCCTCGCATACAACGCACACATTTAACAAACAGCTCTTCGAACAGTTGTTGAGGATGTTCGTGAAGAATGGAACAAATTTCATTTTTGGGTTTATTTCAAAAACGTACGTGCCACCAGAAGGCATTGCACGCACATTAACACACAAACAATTGCACGCACAAAGACACACAAACAATTGCACGCACGATGACACACAAACAGCATTGCACGCACAATGACACACAAACAATTGCACGCACACACACAAAATTGCACGCACGATGACACACAAACAGCATTGCACGCACGATGACACACAAACAGCATTGCACGCACAATGACACACAAACAATTGCACCGATGAATAATGAAGAAGATGAACAAACGACAAACAGCAAGTCATTTGCTTGTTTGAACTTCTAGAAACGTCAATGTCCCATCGAGGTGTCCTTACTGACGGGTCTCCAATGCGAGTCATAAAAGGTGAGAGAGGATCGAGGAGAGGACGTGCTCGAAGAAACATGATTGGGGATGAATCAATTTGAAATTCTGAAAACAAGAGAAGACTGGTGAACGAAAAGATTTCAATGCATGATGTGAAGACACAAAGATTTAATTCAGTCAGCTTGCCAAGGTTGGTACTTCAGCACAGCTCATCGGCGATGCTTGCCATCCCCCTTATCAATGCCACCTATCAGTGTCACCAGAAGCCTGAGGCCTTTGTGAGCACTCAGAACGGAATTCGGGAAGCGGGTTTGCTGGAGTGGTCTGAAGTCGCATGTATGCACAGTTCGCTAGAGGGCGCTGGAGGGTTTATGAGACATCAACAACAACGGAAAATGACGGCTCTACGTGCGAAAAAACGAAACAAGTTTACAGAATTTGAGTGTCTGAAATGATTTATGAGGTCAGTGATCGGCATGATTTTGAATAACAAACGTTATTATATTTATATTCAATTTCTCAAAAGCCACATCTCAAGCAAAATACTGGTGCCGTCTTGAAGAGGCTTAGTCGCAGGAAAGCCAGCAGGGAGTAAAGCCGTTTCTCTTGAAGCGCCTTTGAACGCTTGCGTGAAGGCGTTGGACAAATGCATAGCTTGATAAAGACATCAAAAATAAATATCTACACATCTTACACATTAGCATAAATAATTTGAAAATTATTCAAAACGGAGATACAAACCTCATGCAACACCATGCATCACCATGCAGCACCATGCAGCACCATGCAACACCATGCAACACCATGCACCACCATGCAACACCATGCACCACCATGCAACACCATGCAACACCATGCAACAGTTGTGCGTTTGCACGGCGAAGATTTTGTTTGTCTTACAATGGCAGCCAGCAATTCAAAGAGGAAAAAGATAAAAGTTGCTGTTATTTCTTCCAATATTTACTTCATAATCGTTATTTTTATTGCTATTATTTATTAATAATACAAATATAAATAATATTAATAATAATAATAATAATAATAATAATAATAATAATAATAATAATAATAATAATAATAATAATAATAATAATATAAATAATAATAATGATAATGATAATAATAATAATAATAATAATAATAATAATAATAATAATAATAATAATAATAATAATAATAATAATAATAATAATAATAATAATAATAATAATAATAATAATAATAATAATAATAATAATAATAATAATAATAATAATAATAGAAATAATACTGTTATCATATGGTGTACTCTTTGTGCTTGAGCGAGGTCGACGCAGTCCTGTGGAAGGACTGTTTGCAGGCAGAACAGGTGGTGAGAAGATGTGACGTTGGCTCACTGATGCAAACTTGAGTCTGGAAGCCTGGAATTCCCCTTGACACCAGCCACTCAATGAGCGCAGATGAAGCGGGCAGCTCCGGTTGTGGTGTTTTCGCCTTTCACAAAGCGGATCGGATGGGCTGATCGGGTTCATATGTGGCGCAAAAACGGCGTTTGACTGGACACCTTGCAAAGGTCGTGACATTCGTCAAGTTGTTGTTGTTATTGTCTCAGTTGTTGTTGCCGCTTTATGGAGATGTTGTTCTTGTTGTCATCACTGTTTTCATCCACAATGCACTCGCTTATGATGCTCTGTATGTTGCTTATCGTCACCACGCTACTCTTCTCGCCACCCCCAACCACTCTTGCACCACCATCACCTGCTCCGGCAACACCACCATAGTCCCCACTACCCCCATCTGCCTCACTAACACCATTCTTTCCACTGACACCCCCACAACCACCAACCCTCCTACCACCTCCATCTCCACCACCATCAATGAAACTTCCAAGTGGATTTCTGTTCGCTTCAGTTCTACTGTCTTTCTCACCTTTTTTATTATGCTTTCTATTATTAGTAACAAAAAGGTAATTATGTAGGTCAGTGGTCACATTGACCTCTTTTTCGTTCATGTTCGTCTCCTTCGCTATCCCTTCACCACAAGTGTTGCGGTATTCTCTCTTTCCAACCTTCCAACCCGCGCTTGAAGCAACACCAGCTTTTCGAGTAGCGGCCTCTACGTTATTATTATTGGTATTATTGTTATTATTATTATTGTTTTTGTTGTTATTATTATTATTACTATTAACATTATTATTATCATTTTTATTATTACTATTAACACTATTATTACCATTATTATTAATAATAATAAAATTATTATTATCATTATTATTATTAATATTTACATTATTATTATTATTATTATTATTATTATTATTATTATTATTATTATTATTATTATTATTATTATTATTATTATTATTATTATTATTATTATTATTATTATTATTATTATTATTATTATTATTATTATTATTATTATTATTATTATTATCATTATTATTCGTATTAGTGGTAGCAGTAGTAACAGCAGTAGTAGATGTAGCAGTGGAAGTATCAGTTATGGTGGTAGTAGCGGTATCAGTAGCGGCAGTAGTGATGGTAGTTCCACCAGTGGGACTGTGGAGGTGTCCGTTGGAAAGGTGCAGGAGTGTGTGTTGCGCCAAAAGGTGTCGGTGCACGAAGCCTGCGTGACACACGTCACACACGTGCACACGCTTCTCCACGTGCGTTGCCATGTGGTCCTGTTTCGATGGTGGTGGTGGTGACGATGATGAAAATGAAGGTGAAGATGATAATTATAATAAAACTTTATAATATTTTCAATAAAATTGAAGTTTGTGAAGCGTTGAAGGAGGGTTGTCACTTGCCATGAACAATTCGAGAGAGTCACACGCAACATCACACCAGCGACATTGTATGCCAGTGTGGAGTTGTTGCTGTTGTTGATTTTGTTGCTTTTGTTGTTGTTTTTGTTTTTGTTGCTTTTGTTGTTGTTCCTCTTTTTGATGATGTTGTTGTTGTGGCTTTGATTTTTGATGTTGTTCTAGTGACGTGTTCAAAGGTTGTTGTTGCGGTGATGTTGGTGAAACAAGGTGGTTAGACGGTTGTTGTAACAGAGATGACAGGAGCTGCAATGTTGATGGGGGTGGTGGTGGTGGTGGTGGGGGTAGTGGTGGTGGTGGCGGTGGTGGTTGAAGAGTCGGAAGAGAGGATTGTGGTGGTTTGAAGGGAAGGAATATTTTTGGTTGTATTGACGATGGATGTTGCGCTGAAAAGAAAGATGATTGTGGTATTGTTGTTGTTGTTACTTTTGTTGAAGTTGTTGATTTTGTTGTTGTTACTTTCAACACTGTTGCTTTTGTTGTTGAGATGGTTGCAGCAGTTCCATTGGAGTGGGCTGTAGAGAGTGGTTGGAATATATATAATTGTTGGAGTTGACGTGATATTTGTTGCGATTGATTTGGTTGTTGTGGTTGAGATAAACTTTGTTTTTCTTGTTGTTGAAGTGAATTTTGTTGTTGTTGAAGTGAATTTTGTTGTTGTTGAAGTGAATTTTGTTGTTGTTGAAATAAATTTTGTTGTTGTTGTAATGAATTTTGTCGTTGAATTCGATGTGGTTGTTGTTGTTTTGTTTGCTGTTTTTGTTGCAGGAGGGATGCTTGCGAAGGGGTCTCCAGCGGACAGAGGGGCAGGGAGGCGGCTTGAGCACCACAGAGTGCTTCCACCACAACACAGGTGTCGGTGGCACGTGTAGTGAAGGAGGGGGGAATGGTGGAAAAGGGGAGAGTGGTGGAGGAAGAGGAGGGAGTTGAACGACCACCCTTAAAACCTCTCACAACCTCATTGTCACCTTGCTCATCGATTGAAATGACGTCACCACTGGCATCCAACTTCTCATTTCTCTCATCCTTCTCCATCCTCAGTAACTTCAGTAATTTTCTGTTACCCCCGGCATTCTTCAGCTTATCACTCAATGGAACCTTACCCACCTTCATACCACCAGCAACATCATTATCAGCAATATCGTCATCGTCGTCGTCATCATCCTCATAACCGTCATCAACCTCAAAACCATTACTGGTACAACTGAATCTGACATCATCACAATCCTCTTTAAAGTTATCATCATCACCATCATCATCATCACCATCATCATCATCATCACCATCATCACCATCATCATCATCACCATCATCCCCATCATCACCATTATCACCATTATCATCACTCTTATCATCACCATCATCATCATCATAACTTTCTTCGTTGTAACTTCTACTTCCGACACCCTTGTTGATAATGTTATCAATAAACCCGCCATTGACTAAAACCTCTCTCGATTCATCTCTAGTTTCGCTATCATCTCTAACTCTATTGTCATTATCACCACCACCTCCTTTCAACTTCTCACTAGTACCATTATCACATTTGTTCATCATATCATCATTATCTTCATCACCTTTCCTAAACTTATCATCACTAACGTCAACTTTCAGTTCCTCATCTCCGTCACCAACATCACCAACATCACCAACATCACCATCATCATCACCATCATCATCATCATCACCATCATCATCACCATCATCATCATCATCACCATCATCATCATCATCATCATTAACATCATCACCATCATTATCATCATCATCAGCTTCGATGAAACGTGGCTGATAAATCAATCTTCTCTTCTTTGCAAAACCCACCCTTTTTCTTACCTCCCTATTAAGTGAGTCTCCACCACCACAACCACCACAACCACCACCCCCACAATCTCCACCACCACCAACAGCATCATTATCTTCATCACCATCCTTTTTTTCGTCCTCTTTTTTACCATCACGATTGCTCTCATCCCCACAATTATAGTCATTATCGTTATTATTATTATTATTATTATTATTATTACTACTACTACTGTCATAATTTTTATTATTATCATTTAAATTATTATTATTTTTATTATTACTATTACCCTTTCTTGCTCTAGTTTCTAGTTTATGACCATAACGTCTAGCTTCATTGCTCCTTTCGGCATCATTATCAGTGGTGTTATTGTTGCTGTTGTTTATGTTATCCTCATTCATGTTTTTATTTCCACGTAGATGATTCCCTCTATGAGCACCACGACGAACAACAGAATCGCTTTCAAGGCCGTTGCAACAAACGGCGGTGTTGCTTGTTGTTGTTGTTGTTGTTCTGTTTTTCGTTGTTTTTGCTGCTGTGGTTGTCGTTATTGTTCTGTTTGTTGTTGTTTTTGTTGTTGTTGATGTGGTTGTTATTGATGTTGCTGTTGATGTTGTTGTTATTGTTGCTGCTGTGGTTTTTATTAGTGTTGTTGTGTCATTGCCTAATCCACTTTTAACCCTCTCAAAATCGAAAGTTGCAGTGGTAGTAACACGAAGAGGATGTGAAATATGATCGTTATTGTTATTATTATTATTATTATTATTATTATTATTATTATTATTATTATTATTATTATTATTATTATCGTTATTATTATTATTATTATTATTATTATTATTATTATTATTATTATTACTGTTGTTATTGATAGTAGTCTGAACAGTGTCAGAATTTGCAGCCTCTTCAATGATACCACTGCCATCATCAACAACATCACAGCTGCCACCACCACCATTACCACCACTGCCACCACCACCACCACCACCACCACCACCACCACCACCACCACCACCACCACCACCACCACCACAAACAACAAAACCACCTCTACTATCTCCAATCCCAGCATCATTTCTATAACGAACTTTATCAACTTCATTAATTTCAGCGCCAGCATAATAATTAGTTTTATTATTGATATTATAATTATCTTCATCACCTTCATCACCTATATGCTTCCTACCACCATCATCATCACTGTCATCTCGATTGGCTTCACCACCACCATCAGCATCTTGACCACCACCATCAGCATCTTGACCACCCCCAGAAGAGTTCCTGTGTTCCATGTCGTATTGCAGCTTGAGCAGACGGTGTTGCTTGCACCTCTTGTGCTTCGCGAGGTGTCCTTTGACTCTGAAAGCCTTGTGGCAGGGAAGGCACTTAAAGGGACGGGCGTCGAAGAAGGAGGCGTAAAAGTGGCACGACGACTTGAGGTGCCTGGTGTGTCTCCAGCGGTCACTGAACGAGACCTGGCATTTGACGCACTTGAAAGGCCTCTCGAGCGAGTGCAGCAAGAGGTGCGTGTGCAAGGAAAAGGCCCTCGAAAAGGTCTGCTGGCATTGGCTGCATGTGTATGCTTCCTTGGTAGGATGGTAGGTGCTTGTGAGAGGTGTTGCGGCGTGTGGTGGTGGTGCTGTGTGTGGTGGTGGTGTTGTGTGTAGTTGTGGTGCTGTGAGTGGTTGTGGTGGTGGTGCTGTGTGTAGTTTTAGTTGTGGTGCTGTGTGTGGTGGCGGTGGAAGATGAGGCAAAGTGCCTTGTGTGCTGAAGGCAGTTCTTGGACTGGCCTCGAAAGTGGATGTGCCCGTCTCAACAATGCCAGAAACGACCGCAGTAACGATACCGGTAGAAGCAGTTGTGGAAATGACGATGGCAGTGTTAGTGGCGGAATGAGCGGAAATAGTAGTATAAGTAATTGTGGTATTATTAGTAGTAAAAGTAGCTGTAGTACTAATACTGGTAGTGGTGGGAGAGGAAACAGTAGCCCAGGCAGTATAAGTAGCAGCAGGTGGGATGAAAACAGAAACGGTGGTGTTGGAGGCTGATGGGACGAGGAGGGAGGTGAGGGGGTGGTTGAGAGGTTGAGTCTTTGCGGAAAAAGCTGAAAGAGACGGCATGGAAGTTGTCTCAAGGAGCTCCTCGGCATGGCCTGCAGGGAAGGAGGGTGGTTATTACCACAACACGCCTCTGAAGCCACACAACATCCACCTTACCCAAAAAATCAACAAGCACATCGAACCATACTACAACCACATTACAACCACACTACAACCATACTACAACCATACTACAACCACACTACAGCCACATTACAACCACACCACATACACCATATGTACTACTCCACACCACACCACATACACCACCTCACAACCACCAGCGCCCACCATTCATGCCATAGAAGGGTGACTTGGAAAGAACTAAAAGTGAAGCTGCGGCTTCTGAATCATCTGTGGTTGATGTTGTAGTGGATGTAGTGGTAGATTTTGTGGTGGAAGTTGTGATGAATGTTGTGGTGGATGTTGTGGTGGATGTTGTGGTGAATGTTGTGGTGGATGCGTGGTGGTTAGATGGTTGCATGATGGAATTAGGCCTAACAAAAAAATACAGCAAACTGAGAAGCAATTCAAAAGGTGATGCAGTGATCACTCGACAGGCACAAACCTCGAAGAGAGGTGGGAGCACCTTTCTCGTTGCAAGCTCCTGCTAACCCACCAGGCTGTCTGCACCCTCTTACGGTGCTCGAAATAGCCACCATTGCACCGCCTGCCTCCACCCCTCCCCTCGAAAGAACCCCACCAACCTTCCCACCTTCTCCACCCACCCCACTAATGACGGACCTCCCACACGTTACAGCAGCTTCGAACTGTTCACCCAACGCCACTCTCCCCCTCTGTGCAGATTGAAGAGTGTGTGTTTGGAGAGAGTTTGTGTGGGTGCTCAGTGCAGTGGTGTGCATACAGGTGCTTGTATGAGTGAGTTTTGGAATGCTGTATGGAGGTGTAGTGTATAGAAGGGTGGTGTATGGAGGTGTGGTGTACAGAGGGGTGGTGTATAGAGGGGTAGTGTATGAAGGAGTGGTGTATGAATGAATGCTATACGGAAGGGTGGTGTATGGAGAAAGGCTGTATGGAGCGGTGCTGTAAGGAAAGGTGGTATATGAATGGGTGTTGAATGGAGGAATGAAGGATGAAGAGGTGGTGTATGGAGGAATGAAGGATGAAGGGGCGGTGTATGGAGAAGTGGTGTATGGAGGGATGGTGTATGGAAGAGTGGTATATGGAAGAGTGGTGTATGGAGGGATGGTGAATGGAAGGGTGATTGAAGAGCCAATGGTTGTAAGCACTGGTGTGTTGTGCGGGCTGGTGGCGATTGAAGGCAGACGAGTGAGAAATTGATTACGAGTGCATTCGTCGTCACAGAGAAGTTCTTTATAATAATTGCCTTTAAAAATATTATGACTGCTATTTATATTATATTTGTTATTATTAATACTATTATTGTTGTCGTTGTTGTTGTTGCTATTATTATTATTATTATTGTTATTATTATTATTATTATTATTATTATTATTATTATTATTATTATTATTATTATTATTATTAGTAGTAGTAGTAGTAGTATTATTATTATTATAACTATTATTGCTGTCATTGTTGTTAGTTACAAGATTGAAGGTTAAAATGCTTGTCGAGTTAGGGTGGTCTTCCTGTGTGGTGTGTCTATTCGACTCTGCAAACGACTCCCCCTTTGACAGACTCTCAATGATCTTCCTCTTGAGACTCTTGTTGACAACCACTTCGGACTTGACGGCTGCATTGCTGGTGGGACTCGTATCGGTGCCAGTGTTGATGCTTTTAAGGCCTTCGTTGTTTGGGTTTCTGTTCTCAGTACTGTTGTTGTTGCTATTTTTATTGTTGCTGTTGTTGTTGTTGTTGGTTATGTTGTCAGCTTTGGCACCTGCTACTCCATCCTCATTGATAACTTCACCACCTGCTCCATCAGCCCTTGCCACCACAGAATCACCAGCACCAACAACACCACCTCCACCACCAACAACACCACTTCCACCACCAACAACAACACCAGCAGCATCAGCATCGGACTCAAGAGAACAGTGGTCGCCTGCAGAGTTCCAGAGAGGCCTGGTGAGAAGAAGGAGGGAAGAGGCCTTGTTGAGAGCTTCCACGTTATCGTCCACCGTGGTGCCAAAGGGCGTGCCCTTGCCCAGATGGCCCAGGGTCTTGCGCCTCTTCTTGATGGGAATGGACAGTTGGTAGCGTTGCTGCTCCAGCTGGTGCTTGCGCTTCTGCTCCTGCTGCCTCTTTGTAGCCTCACTTGGCTCTTTTGGAAGAGTTTGTTGTCGTGGCTGTTGTTGTTGCTGCTGTTGATTTTGGTACTGATCTCGTTGTTGTATTTGTTGCTGGTGTTGTAATTGTTTCTGAAATTGTAGTTGTTGTTGAATATGTAGCTGTTGGTGTTGTTGTTGTTGTTGTTGTTGTTGTTGTTGTTGTTGTTGTTGTTGTTGTTGTTGTTGTTGTTGTTGTTGTCGTTGTTGATGTAGTTGTTGTTGTTCTTGCAGCTGTTGTTGTAGTTTCAGCAGTTGTTGATGTCCTGTGATGACGGACTCTGAGGTGTTTTTCAGGGGGTGGGCTACTTCATGGGAACAAGCGAAGCTGGCTTCGGCAGCAGGCCTCCCCTCGTCGCCCTGCATCCAAGGCACGCTGACATGTGTGGTGACATCGAGAGTCCTGGTGGGACTGGCGACGTTGTGGTTGGAGATGCCATCAAACTGCTCTGCCGTCCTGTGAGCCTCAAGAAGGCTTGGATGGAGATTAGAGAAAAGTTCCATGGAGCCAGGGGAGATGCCTGAGGACGTTGTCATGCCTTTTGTTGCCATGGTATTTGCTATGTTTTTTGTTATGCCTGTTGCTATTTTCTTTGTTATGCCTGTTGTTATGTTGGTTGTTAGTGTTGATGCCTGGGGCAATGTGAGTTGCGACATTCTCAAAGGAAGGCTCATAAGGGGCAAATCGTGGTGGTACGAAATGTGGCTATTTTTGTCCTTAACTTCCATATTGTTGTTGTCGTTATTATTGTTATAAGTATTATTGTTGGTGGTAGAAATAAAGGTTGTAGTACTGGTATTGGTGGTGACAGTGTTATTGTGGTTGGCACTAGTTATACAGGGTTTGTTGTAGCAAGAAGCAGACGATAGGAAGATGAAGTTGGAGGATGGGAAAGAAACATAGATGTTGTGAGGTGGATGTTGCAGAGAGGGTGAGGTGCTGCCTGTGATTTCGTTGTTGTTGATGTTGTAAATGTTGTTTTTAACGTTGTTGTTGATGTTAATGTTGGCGTTATTACTGTTGTTGTTGGCGTTATAACTGTCATTGATGTTGTTATTTTTGCTGAAAAGGGTTTCAACAAAACCTTTGGGAACTGTGACGTCATTGTGGTTGGTGAATTTGTTAAATACATTGGTGAATTTGTTGTTGTTGTTGTTGTTACAAACGTCACCATGGTCGAGACTTTTGCTATTGTTGAAAATATTGCGGTTGTTGTTGTCAGTATCATTGTTGTTGTTGTCGGCCTCATTGCTGAATGAGCGCTTCATGAGAATGTGCTTCTTAAGTTCCAACTTGCTGTCAAGTTCCCTAGAGGGGCTGTCGGCGTAGGAGATCCGGATGGAGGGAATGGCTTGGTGCATGCTTCGCGGAATACTCGACTGCTTCTTGTTCTTCGAGCCCTTTGGCCGACCTGGCTTCTTGTTGCTGCATGCCAAAGAAGTGTTCACGTCTGCCGGAGCATTGGTGGGTGTTTCACTGGGAGCTTCTTTGGAGGAGGAAAAAGATAGGGTTCCGGAGTCGATGAGGAAGCCGAGGGAGGAAGGAATTGAGATGAGAGGGTGGGGGGAGGTAGAAGGGGTGGCTGCGTTGGATTGCGAAAGTGTTTTGGAGTTTGGAACAAATGTGTTTGGTAAGTCTTCTTGCGGTTTGGAAATCAAACTATTGAAAGTGGAAAGAGAAATCTTTTTGTCTTGAAAAACACTCATGATAGTTTCCAGAAGTGATCTTTGTTGATGTTGTTGTTTTTGTTGTTGTTGATGTTGTTGTTTCTGTTGTTGATGTTGTTGTTGCTGTTTCTGTTGTTGATGTTGTTGTTGCTGTTTCTGTTGTTGTTGCAGATTTTCAATAAGTTGTTGTTGGAGTTGTTGTTGGAGTTGTTGTTGGATTTGTTGTTGTAGTTGTTGTTGGAGCATTTGGTCACCAATGTGAGCATTCAACTGTTCTTTTTGTAAATGCTTTTGAAGTAACAAATGTTTTTGTTTTTGAAATTGGTTTTGAATCTGTTGTTGTTGTTGTTTTTGCTGCTGTTGTTGACATTTTTGCTGTTGCTGCTGTTGTTGAAGTTGTTGTTGTTGCAAGTTGTAACTTTGCGAGGACTGCAACAAATGTATGGAGTCATCAGACTCAGAGAGTTCTTGTTGTCGTTTGAACCTGCCTTTGTGGGGTTCACTGTGTGTCTTGAGAAGGGGGTGGGTCTTGCACGCCTGTGAAACAGCCTCTGTGGACAGGTACTTGAAAGAATCACATAAGGAAGTCGACTTGAGGAAAATGCCTTGGTTGTTCAGTGGCTGTGAAGAATGAAAAGTGGAGGCTTGGATGGTGTTGGTCTTGGCGAAGATGGGAAGAGTGGTTGAAAGGGGTGCTGGCAGTGACTCAATCAAGCAAGGACTGGACGAGTTGAGACCTGGTGAAATGAGCATGCTGGTGTTGAGTGAGATGAAGTGGTTTGAGTTGGAGACGAGCAGGAACATGTTGGTTGGGGAGTTATATGCCCTCACGCTGCCTGCCTCCTTGCTGCCAATGGAGGCTTCATCCCTATCAGAGACACCCTTTTCTATGAAGAGGGAGGATGGAGTGAGGAGTTGCCGAGGGTCAAAGGGGAGATCAGAAGATTTGGTGGGGTTGAGAGACAAAGCTCTGAGAACAGGATCCACCTTGGGCAGAGTGGGTTTGGTGTCACTTTGGGCTCGAAGGATCTTCTTGGTGCGGGGCTTGTCAATCTTTGGCATGTGGTGCACAATGGAGTTGTTTTTGGAAATTATTTCTGAGATCAATTGTGGCACGTCTTGTCTCCTGAAGACTTTCTTCTTTTCAAGCTGCTCACCAAGCTCCTTTCCTTGCACCTCATCTTGTCCTTTCTTACAAGCACCTTCCACTGAACTTTTTTCGCTCAGAGTGGTGGTGCATGAATGAGGCTTGAGAGTATAAAGAGGCAGGTTGACCAAGGTTGAGTCTGGAAGACTGATGAATGACTGGGCATTTGTGCTGTTGAGAGCATGTGAGTTAGAAGAGGCGCCTTGCTGAAGGATGAGAGGAAAGGTTTCTGTTGAGTCAGCCTTAGGTAACACTTTGATGGCCAACTGACCTAACATCAGAGAAGGATTCATGCCATGTGAGCTCACAGCAGCAGTTGCAGTTGGAGTGATGGAAGAATCCACACTGTGGAGATTTTTAGAAGAAGCAACAGCAGAGCTGAATGGAGAAGTGGAAGTCAGTTGCACTGGGTAGTGGAGTGTTTGGCTGTGCCCGTAAGACTTTTCACTGAGTGATGGTGAGCTTTCATGAGTGGTCACTCGTTGGGTTTCTTTTGAAGAATTTGAATCGTTCGTTTCATTCATGAGTTCACTAGAATTCTGTTTGTTGGATTCAGTTTGGAGTTGATGGCTTTTGGATTTGTAATGCTTGGAAAGATTGCTCTTGGTTTTGAATTTCATGTCACAATCGGTGCATGAGTATGGCCTTTCATTGGTGTGTTTGCGCAAGTGTTTTTGAAGGATTGATGGTTTCAGCCATGATTTTCCACAAAAGTGACATTCATTCTTCAAAGTTTGTTTCGTTTCATCATTATTGATGCCAGTGTTTCTAGTCTTCAAAAGCGATTCTTGTGTGAACTCAGAGTTGGCAGATGAGGCAACAAAAGAAGCATTGGTGGCCGAAGCCTGAGCTGACAAGTTTTGTGGAGAAGTATTATTGCGAAGGAACCCGATTGACCCATTGCTACTTCCAGCACTTAATTGTTGAACTGATGCAGAAAGGTTCATACTTTCCTCATTTAATCGACTATTTGAAATGTTACTACTGATATTGAAAGTATTATATTTCAAATAATCATTATTTAGTAATTTGTTTTCAGTATTTACACTGGCTACGCTTTCATTACTTTGAGTCAATGTCTTTTCAACATTTGTTGAAACAGAAAATCCACCGTTGACTTGCTTGTGAGATTGACTTTGGCTTGAAACAAGAGCATTGGCTTCACTTATCAAGTGGGCAGAAGCCGCTTCGCAAAGTTCTTCCAAAGAACAGTTCTTCATTGCCTCTTTGTTCATTGTTATATGTATTCAATTAATACTAAAGATCAGTTCATAGATCATCACATAACGCGAAAATTCGACTAATTCAACGTCCTTAACTTATTTGTTTACAGTACATTTGAAAAAAAATTAAAAGCTTGATATATAACTTAAAACTTGGTAAAGAACGATTTTTCAAAACAATTTGAACATAAAAATTTCTAATGTTTTTTTAACGTTAGAAACTTTAATATCAACCAAATTATCTCTAAAGCGTTGTTGCACCTTCGCTAAAGAAAATCCTACAATAAACAATTAAAAGGAACTACAGCCGGTGAATCAGTAGATCGGTATCTTAGTCTATCAGACAGAGTTAAACAAAAAAATGTTGCACCGAGACAATGGATCTCATATCTCGACTTAAATGTCACGACGAAAACCTCTTATTTTTGGTAGCTGACGTCAGGGGCCTCCCTTGCTACGATAAGCGTCTATTTATAGATCATTTGAAATATTCAACGGCTATGGCTCATTTGAAGGCAAGTTATATGCTTCTATAGCGCACGTTATTTTTTAACCAAAAGCCAGCTGACTATAAAGCAGATAATATTTTTCATACACTTTATTAAAGCAAACCCAGACAAACACTAACATTTTATAAAGTAAAAAATAACTGATAAATTTTTTTGGAATAAAGGCATCTCGAATTGCACTACACGTTAATTCACTTTACTACTACTTTCATATTTTTTTGAACCTACCTAGTTAAATTTCACGGGTTTCCAGTGCATAAAGAATAATTTCTAAAGTTGCATTTTTAACTTTCATATATTTATCGATTTCGCACCAATCTATTTATGCAACCTGATCCAACAAAAGTAATATATTATAATACTTTATATAAACTATATTTTCACGGTAGCACTTTTGAACATAGTATTTAAAAGCGCGTTAGAAATGTTTTGATTAGATTAGATTAAATTATTAATTATTTTTTCAAATGGCTCACTTCTCAACCAACAACCTTGATTCATGCCCTCAAACGAACAGTTTTACTCATTGCTGGTCTACAGTATGACTAAACCACATTGGCACGGCGTCTGTTCGTTACTTGAGTAGCCATTTTTAAAACTCAATCTGAATCACAAGCTTTGAGGTCGGCTTCGCTAACCATTAGGCTAGGTGACAGACATACCACAAATAACATCTCAAACCAAGCTTTCCTAAACTCATCTACTGATGTGTAAAACTCGGTGTCACCAACGATAATAAATTTCCTTTTACTTTATTTTTTGAGTCTAAACTTGAAACATATTTATTTGAATTAGCTTATAATCTTTGATATCTGATTGACTGAATAGACACTTCAATGACACTTTACAAATTAGAATAAGTATTCTCAAATCACACTACCAGCGTGTCTATTGCAAGCTTCTCCAATGTTCCTAGCATTAACCACACATCATACACAGACACTTCATCAGTCTAAAACGACTGGACAGAATTCATGACATCCAACCATCCCACCACCCAAAACATTCGACAAGAAATACCCCTCCGGATCACCATCTTCACCACGAAAATATCATCAATTTTTTAGTGACTAAATTTTTATCCAATGGATCTTTTTTATCTTTTAAAAGGGACTTTTTTTCATAAACCACCTCTATTCTGCTTCATCTTATTTTCCAGTTGGCGTTGCGCAAAACTGGGTTCTTGGTTTTTTTATTCTTTTCCATTTTTCACTTGTCAAACACTCTTTCAAATCAATTCTTCTCTTATACCACTGGTTTTCTCGCTACGTTATGACTATTGGAGCTCTTTTTTCTATGATCTCCCTGACTATACACTATACGCCCTCTTTTTATCAATTCTCTTAATAGTGCCGCTTGCTTAGCTTTTGGTAATCATCTACTTTTACATTTAACTCTCGTTCTCACCTCTCTTTACTGTTTTTTTTTGAAAAAAGATGCGCTTTCATGTTTAGAATAAAAAGATCATCATTTGACAATTATTCAAAAGACCCTATTAAGTTGCCCTCTCGCAAGAGACAGTTTTTTTTCATTTCTCACGGTATCGCTTCAATTTAATCCAATCAAAGCACTAAAAAGCGCCTTTTAGCATTTTGTTTTAAGAAGTTCCCAGGGGAACGGCTTTACACGCTGCTGTGCTACTAAATGGCTAAGCCACTTTGGCGCGGCGTTTGTTCGTTATTGAGTCGCCTCTTAAAACTCAAAGCCGAGCTTGGCCGTTCAGGCTTTACAGCGGAACACGCCAAGCATCAAGCCACAGGCGCAAACTTAGTATGCTTAATCCACACTTAAGCACTGTGAGCGCCTTGTTTTGAAGTTCTTTCCTTTCAGTCTTACTTCTACATCTATATATCATTTCCGTAAAGCTCTAAAAACTTTAATCAGCGCTATACAAATGTTTTGATTAAATATCCATGCCTTGAAATATATTTGATCAGTTGATACCTTTAGTTTTGATTTTTTGGTAAAATTTTAGGAATCCATTACAATGAAATAATCTTTAAATCTCTAAAATTTTGATTTATAGTATAATTTTAGTCTATTCAGTTTACTCAGTCAAATCAAGAGAAACAGAAAAAATCATGAGAGATTATTTTCGCAATCAGTTTGACTTGTTATGCTGCTTCAGGTGTTTCAGAACCAACCTAGGGTGTTGAAATATGCACTTGTAAAACTATGTATTACCATTCACTGACTTCCATTCAAATTACTTATATTATTTATCAATATTTTAACTTTTTTTTCTAGAATTATAGTTATGAGGTCAATTTGAATTAAAATGCTTTCTCAAAGTTGGGAAACATAAGAATTTCTTCAAATGAACAATGTTAGTGGATATGAATTTGAAAGAGGCATCTAATAAATAATAAAAAGGGTAAAAGATATGAAATAATAAAGAAATATTTTAGCACATCACAAGTTATTTGTTGAATATAAATCATATAAACCTTGTGTCACTCAGTGACTTCCTTGTTATTTTTTGAACTGTGCGGATTCTCCACAAAAGTTGCTTGTTTTTCTGAAATATTGGTTTATGTAAAGTATTAACAGGTATATTGACTATAAAAGTTTATTTCTTCGGTTCAGATAAAAAGAAAGTAAAGAATGAAAAAAAAATTCCCGAAATTTGTTAAAAAAAGTTATTTTACCGATTGGATGTCAAAACATTTTTTCAACAAAATGTGATATTTTTTATAGTACAAATCTGAAATCTCGACCGGCCCGACTTTCATGTTAATTTTTTCTAGAACTTTAAATTTTTTCTTTGAAAAGTATAGTTGGCAATTCTGGAAAAACTCAAAACACCTTCAAAGATAGAACGGCGTATTCGAAGTGAGAGCTAGAAACACATATTAAAACTGTTTAAAAGTAAGCGTTTTGGAATTTTTTGAGAGTTTACTATTGTGTTAAAAAAAGTCAAATCGTTAAAAATTTAATAAAAAATGTTTGATTGACATTTTGATTCAATTTAAATTTCACCAGCATGTTCACCAGCGGCAACTATAATTATTTATAATACTTTTATGACTGATAACATTCTGTTCTCGTATATTTCAATGTTTTCTTATTTAGTTCGATTGTTTGCCATGTTTTTGTAACATTCACAGCGTATGTCTAGACTTGATTTAATAAAAATAAAATTATATATTTAAATTTCATTCTTTGCAATGAAAACTAATACTTTTCATATAAAAAAAAGTCTAATGTAATGTTTTTATAGTGATAAAAGTACCTACAAAAATAAAATTGATTTTAGTTAAAATAATATTTTGAAGTCTGTTGTTATAAAATCATCAGAGTTTTGTTTTGAATAAATTTTAGAATTTTGTTTTACAAAATGGATATTAATATGTCGTTTTGAAAATTTTTTGAAATTTGTTAGAATATGATTTATTGATTAAAGTCTACGAAAAAAAAATTAGTTCACTCAACACTGAAAAAGAATTTAACTTTTGTATGTACTCCGGTGTTTAGGCCCAAAACGTCAAATTTGCTACTCAAATTTTGTGGAGTAAAATTAGTTCTAATGATATAATAAATAAATAAATTAATTAATAAATAAATAAATTTAAAAAAAAAATATATATATATATTCATACATTCAACAAAAATCATGTTTTGCAAACTTTTTTCAATTGATGATGAAACTTTAAAATTTAATGCTTTACTTTCAAATTCAGGTAATTTGGTTTTTGTCAAATTAATTAAAACACTCATTATGTCACATTTCGAAATATGTAAACAAGTAATTCTGAAGGTTCTTTGGAACCGCTCATGAGTGTTGTGAGTGCCTAATAGTGTAAAAAAAGAATTTAAAATGAAGGGCTGAGGCTATAAAACTTAAAAATACAAATAGAGATAGTCAATGAAGTAAGAAATAATATGAAAAACATTGCTTCTTGCTTGCAACGCAACCAGTGTGGTTTCAAAGTTACCCATGAGGATTTATGAGCGCCAACTTTCAGAGATTTATCTAATGATGCTGTAGAAGATGAAGGGATGAAGAATGGGAGAGGTGAATTTTCTAAAAAGTTATATGGCGAATCAGAAGGTGTTACGAATGGAGGATGTAGGATGGGTTTATTGTAGGAAGAGGTGATATAAGTTGTTTGATTAAAATATCATTGAAGTAGGAATTTGAAGTTGAAAGAAATTAAAAATGCCCATTCCAGAGGATTTGTCCACACACAACTTTATAAATAATCTCAAACATAAACTCCAATGTTGTTTGCAGTTGAAGAACTCAATGGCTTTGAGCAGTTCCTCGCTTCATTGAATGCTGCTGTGACTTCAAAGAAGTCCAAAAGGCAGGACTTGCACCATCTGGTGGGGCAACAGGTGGCTGGCAAGTGCAATCTGCTCAATGGCATGTACTTCAGAGGGAGAGTCATCAGCAAGCTAAAGTTCATTTGGCTTTTAACTTAAAATTTCAAAAAAAAAATTTCATGAAGTATTAAAGATTATTATATTAAGATTAGGGTAGAAAGGTAAGTTGAAATGTAAGCATAAACCAATAATAAAATATAAAAAAATGAAAAAATTACACAGAATAAAACAATGATAAAACAATTATCAATAACAACAAAATAATATAAAGTGAAGCAAGCTCCGAGGAGAGACTTAGTTGGAATAAGGCAACAACAGAAGGTCACCTGCACTAACGCCACCTCACCCCAGAGACTCACAGGTAGTGGATGTGCTGTTTGAAGACCTCAACCACTCACAGTACCTCAGAGCGGAGGACATAGTCAAGCTTCCCAAACAATTTGACAAGACCTCCTTGAACGTCTTTGTGCAAGCATGCACTCTCTTCAAAAATCTCAAGGTTCATATAAAATTCTAATCCCACTACCACCAGCCACCCAGCCAACCAACCAACCAGTTAACCAACCAGCCAACCAACCCATCACGATGAACTGACCCATCATGACCAGTCAACCCATTATGACCATCCATACAACTTTATATGTCATTTTTACACAGTTTGCAGCACCATCAATAACTACAAGCAACAAAAACAACCACAAACAACAACAACAGCCACACACCACCACCACAAACATCAACAACAACAACACACCACCACCACAAACATCAACAACAGCCACACACCACCACCACAAACAACAACAACAGCCACACACCACCACCACAAACATCAACAACAACAGCCACACACCACCACCACAAACATCAACAACAACAACACACCACCACCAAAAACATTAACAACAGCCACACACCACCACCACAAACAGCAACAACAGCCACACACCACCACCACAAACATCAACAACAACAACACACCACCACCAAAAACATTAACAACAACCACATACCACCACTAAAAACATCAACAACAACACCCACCCACCAGCACTTCCAGAGCACAAGCACAATGGCTGCCTTGTTGAGGGAGCAGGCGTGCAACAAGGTGCTCCATGTGTACAAGATGCATGAACTGCCTGAGGAGGAGGAGGAGGACACCTGTCTCATTGACTTCTTTATCTCGTCAGTGCTCTTTGCATCATGATGATGCTGATGAAGATGATGATGATGAGGATGATGATGATGATGAGGATGATGATGATGATGATGGGGATGATGATGATGAGGAGGAGAAGGAGGAGGAGGAGGAGGAGGAGGAGGAGGATGAAATGAAGATAGAATATTTTTTCTGAGCAATAATAACTTTGAATTCTCGTCCACATTCATGATCATTTCAATTATTCAATGAATTATCTTCGTTGTCTCCGCCTTCAGCAGCACTCCTCAACAACCACAGGGAGGACGAGCACTCTAGCTTCAAGATGCACCTCATCCGACTCTACTATCAACACTTGAATGACAAAAAACCCCCAAAGAAACCACATGATGGCGAGTAATAGTGGGGGTAGTGGTGATTGTGGTGACATAATGGTGATGATGGAGGAGTGGTGATGAGGTGGTAGTGGATATAGCAGTGGCCAATGAGATTTTTTGTGTCAGGAGGGCAGTGAAATCCTGCTGCTATGAACGAGGTGATTTGTGTTGGAGGTAACACTCAAATGGGGAATCGTTCGTGTGTGTGTGTGTGTGTTTGTGTGTGTGTGTGTGTGTGTGTGTGTGTGTGTGTGTGTGTGTGTGTGTGTGTGTGTGTGTGTGTGTGTGTGTGTGTGTGTGTGTGTGTGTGTGTGTGTGTGTGTGTGTGTGTGTGTGTGTGTGTGTGTGTGTGTGTGTGGTGTGTGCGCGTGTACGAGTGTATATAATTGTGCGTGTAGGTGGGTGTGGGAAATGCGCGGTGTGGTAACCACAACACTTAATGGTCCATCATCTTTTGATTATTTTTTGTTTTTTTAATTATTTTTCAATCGTTTATAATGATAATAATAGTAATAATAGTAATAATGACTAATGTCAATAAATTCTTTTTTTTTTCCCAGAGGACGAGGAGTCGCTGAAGATGATGCTGAGGCACATGAAGATGACGAGGGAACAGTATGAGATGTACGTGCAAAAGGTAGAAGCTGCTCGTGAGTGGTGTGCTGCTGTGGTACTATGGTGTGGTGTGGTACTGTGGTGTGCTGCTGTGGTACTCTGGTGTGCTGCTGTGGTACTATTGTGTGGTGTGGTACTGTGGTGTGGTACTGTGGTGTGCTGCTGTGGTACTTTGGTGTGATGTTGTGGTACTCTGGTGTGGTACTGCGGTGTGGTGTGCTGCTGTGGTACTGTGGTGTGCTGCTGTGGTACTCTGGTGTGGTTGTACCGTGGTGTGGTACTGTGGTGTGGTTGTACCGTGGTGTGGTACTGTGGTGTGGTACTGTGGTGTGGTGTTGTGGTACTCTGGTGTGGTGTGGTGTTGTACCGTGGTGTGGTACTGTGGTGTGGTGTGGTACTGTGGTGTGGTGTTGTACCGTGGTGTGGTACTGTGGTGTGGTGTTGTGGTACTCTGGTGTGGTTGTACCGTGGTGTGGTACTGTGGTGTGGTACTGTGGTGTGGTGTTGTGGTACTCTGGTGTGGTGTGGTGTTGTACCGTGGTGTGGTACTGTGGTGTGGTGTGGTACTGTGGTGTGGTGTTGTACCGTGGTGTGGTACTGTGGTGTGGTGTTGTGGTACTCTGGTGGGGTGTGGTGTTGTACCGTGGTGTGGTACTGTGGTGTGGTGTGGTACTGTGGTGTGGTGTTGTACCGTGGTGTGGTGTTTTACTGAGGTGTGGAAGTGTAGTGTGGTTTAAAAAGCATCACTCATCACAAGCACCATTCCACCACAGCCTTGCCTCCTGCCAAGGACGTCATAGCCAACCTCATAGAGGAGTCCTTCCTCAACACGAGACCTGCCCGCTCCTCCACCCGCAACCACCCTTCCAACCATCCTCCCATACCTTCCCTCAACACGCTCATTTTGAAAAACAATAATAATAAGACCGACAAAAAAAAAAAAAAAAAAAAAATTAACAACACTAACAATAACGAAAACGATAACAACAAACACAACAAAAACGAAAATATATTTGATGGTGGTGGTAGTGATAGTAGTAGTGGCGATGGTAGTGGCAGGCATGAGAGCAGATCATATGAAAAGACTGTAATGACAATGCTTCCTGGTGCATGTGGAGAGAAGGAGAAAGAAGAGGTGGGTGATGATGATGATGATGATGATGATGATGATGATGATGATGATGATGATGATGATGATGATGATGATGATGATGATGATGATGATGATGATGACGATGACGTTGATAAGATGGAGATAAGGAGGATAGTGGAGGAGCACCAGGAGAGAATTGCTTCGCTCAAGAGGCACTCTATCCAACAAGTGGTAGAAACCATTACATTATTATTATTAATATTATTATTTATTTTATTTTTTATTTTTTATTTTTTATTAGTTTTTAATGTTTTTTGAATTATTTTTACAACTTTGTATCACCTGGCACGTGTGGTTGGTGACAAGAGACACAACCCACAGGACTCCTTCCTGCAGTTCCAGGTGGAACCCCAGCTGAGGCACCCCTCTGCAGGTGCACCCACAACAGTAACAACCACATTCAAGATCACAAAAACAATGATAATAATTATTGAAAGTTCGTGATAATTAGTAAAAAATTATAACAATGATAACAGCAGACATAATAACAACGGTCATCATAACAACAGTAATAAGGATAACAACATAAATAATAATAACATAAATAATAATAACAAATAATAATAACAACAAATAATAATAACAACAACAGTGCCACTAGTAATAATCACTTGGAGACACACACAACCACATCAGGCTCATTGTACGCCAGGTTAATGCTCCCTTGCCTCCTCGACCTCTGCCACACCCACCCTCCCGCCTCCCATCTCCTCCACTCCGCCTGCCACCTCGTCCATGGTCCCTTCCACTCCATCTTTCCATCTTTTTCCACAATTAATTCTAACGACTTTCTAATTAATTTTTAAAAAAGGTTTAATTATACTTTTTTTTAATAAATTAAAAAAAATTTAAATTAAAAAAATTAATTTAAAAAATAATAATTTAGAAAAATTATTAATTAAACAAATTCGGTTGTTTGAAAAGTTTATCAAATTTTTTCACTAAAATTATTTTTGTAATTTTATACCTCATTGCATACGTCAATTGTAATCTTTTTTTCGATTATCGCAATTATGCTTATAACCGCCAACACCACCACCAACACCACCACCACCAACACCACCACCACATAAAAACACTACGCAACAACACCACCACGCCACACCACAACCACACTACAACCACGCCACACCACAACCACACTACAACCACGCTATACCACAACCACGCCACACCACAACCACACCATGCCACACAGACGACAGCCAGGTGGTGAGGAGCGTGCAGACGCACCTGATAGAGCGCATGAAGGTGCTTCAACAACTGAACCTTTAATTCTGAAGGATGCTGAAAATCCCGATGACCAATCTAATCTTGTCTAAGCTAATTTAATCTAATTTAATCTAATCTAATTTAACCTAATCTATTCTAACCTAATTTGATTTAATCTAATCTTATCTAGTTTAATCTAATTTAATCTAATCTAATCTAAGCATTTTTGATGCGGCTTTCAGCATTTTATTCAAAAGCGCTCTCAGAGGAACGGTTTCTGCGGGCTACTAACGCCCCTAACTGCCACCACGACGTCCAATCAGGCGCTGAGCGACGAAGCAACCAAGTTAGAGACGTTCCTTGTGGCTGTCAACTTTGCCTCAATCCTCCACCAGTGCTGCCTATGGCGACTACCCTCTTCCAGGTCGCTCAACGGCTCTTCGCTGGTGTTGTTGTTCCAATGTTGAATGTTGTTGTTCCAATGTTGAATGTTGTTGTTCCAATGTTGAATGTTGTTGTTCCAATGTTGAATGCTGTTGTTCCAATGTTGAATGTTGTTGTTCCAATGTCGAATGTTGTTGTTCCAATGTTGAATGTTGTTGTTCCAATGTTGAATGTTGCTGTTCCGATGTTGAATGTTGTTGTTCCAATGTTGAATGTTGTTGTTCCAATGTTGAATGTTGTTGTTCCAATGTCGAATGTTGTTGTTCCAATGTTGAATGTTGTTGTTCCAATGTTGAATGTTGCTGTTCCGATGTTGAATGTTGTTGTTCCAATGTTGAATGTTGTTGTTCCGATGTTGAATGTTGTTGTTCCAATGTTGAATGTTGTTGTTCCAATGTTGAATGTTGTTGTTCCAATGTTGAATGTTGTTGTTCCAACGTTGAATGTTGTTGTTCCAATGTTGAATGTTGTTGTTCCAATGTTGAATGTTGTTGTTCCGATGTTGAATGTTGTTGTTCCAATGTTGAATGCTGTTGTTCCAATGTTGAATGTTGTTGCTCCGATTTTGAATGGAGTTCCGATTTTTGAAATAACCATTAATTCCTTCCTTCTTCTATGATTTCCTTCCTCTTTCTTTCTTCTTACCTTTTTACCTCCTTCCTCCAGTGACCTCGTGGCTGACGTCATCATCAGCTTCATCAACTTTCTCCACACTCAGGTAATAACTTCAACAGCTTCATCAACAATGCTGTCTATATTAACAACTTCCACAACATTCCAAGACGCTTTTCTTCCACTCATCCATTCATTTGTCTTTTCATCCATTCATCCATACTTCTATCTTCCATGCATGCACCCACCTACGCACCCACCCATGAACCCACCAATGCATCCACCCATGCACCCACCCATGCACTCACCCATGCACTCACCCATGCACTCACCCATGCACTCACCCATGCACCCACCCATGCACTCACCCATGCATCCACCCATGCACCGGCACAGACGAGCAGCCAGCAGAGGTTCCTTTTGCACACGCACGTTGTCAAGTGCTTCCTCATGTTTCTGCTCCACAGGATTGCGTCTCTCTCTGGCCGCATGCAGTGGTGTGAAGATGCAGTTTGTGGAGAGGAATATGAAGAGAGAGGAAAAGAAAAAGAAGGAGAAGAAGAAAAAAGAGGAGGAGAAGAAAAAGGAAAAGAAGTAGAAGAAAGAGGAGAAAAAGGAGGATGGGGAGGAGAAGAGGGAGGAGGGGGAGGAGAAGAGGATGTCAGTTTGTTGAGGTACCTGGAGGAAAGAATGAGGAACGAAGGGAAAGAGGGAAGCATCGAGGACGTTGAGGGCCTCAAGGAGCACCTGGAGTGGCAGTGTGGGCGGGTCCTGGTGGCCATAAGGCGCTCCTGCCCGCCTCCGTGAGTGCCCACTCAGTCCCTCCGCATGCCCGTTCATGCAAGCCTTAAAATACTATTTTCATGACCCCTCCAGTGTATCTTTTTATATTACACACACAACTCCATTTTCTGCCTCCTTATATAATTCCTTCCAATCCAAAACTCTGTCGTTTGGCGCTTCAGCTGCTTGCTTCGGCGCATTATAAATTATATTTATCATTATTTTTATTATTGTTTCACTCTTTTTATTAATCTCATTATTATTGTTATTTTCTCTCTTAGCCCATACAAGCAGCACCTCTTGGAAGCAATCGAACAACTCACCCAGCGTGAGTGCCAACTGCTGTTTCATCGTCATAAACCACTCCCCTTCAATCCATCTCTGCTACCTTCCTCACGTCATTCAATCACTCATCCCATCGACTGGTCATTATAACTAATTGATTGGTGCAAACTCATCGTTCGAATGGTGATGCAGCACCTTACAGCCTCACACCCGCCTTGTCTTCTCGCCCACAAATAATCTGAAGATCGCATCGAAATGCTCTAGGAGCTGCATGGAGGGAAATTCGGCCGTTGAATTCATTTTGATCTCCTAACCTAATCTAATCTTTAATGCTACTATAATAATATTCCTGTTTGTATTGTATTGTATTGTATTAATCTAATCCAATCTAATCTTTAATGCTACTATAATAATATTCCTGTTTGTATTGTATTGTATTGTATTAATCTAATCTTTAATGCCACTATAATAATATTCCTTTTTGTATTTTATTGTATTGTATTAATCTAATCTAATCAATGAATTTTTTAGGCGCCTTTTAAACACGCTTCAAAAACTTTCAAACATTCGCAGAGTTTGGAGCCTTCAAAGAGCCTTCAAGGGAAGAGGAAACAGAGGAAGAGGCACAAACAGAAGAAGAGACACAGACGAAAAGACAGACAAAACGCTCAGAGGACAACGAGTCGAATTTATTGACTTACGTCGATGAGGCTGAGGCACAAGATGCGGGTGTTGTCAGGGAGGGGGGTGCAGGAGTGGCGGGTGAAGAATTTGAAGATTTTGATGTAGGGGTTGAGGATTTTGATGAGGGTGTTGAGGACTTTGATGAGGGTGTTGAGGACTTTGATGAGGGTGTTGAGGACTTTGATGAGGGTGTTGATGACAAGTGTGGTGAGACTAGGTGATGTTAGTTGCGGTAGAGGTGGGGGTGGTAAGGGGGAAAGACACGAAAAAAGGCAAGTTTGAAGATGCAAGGACTGAAGAACCACAAGTGTCTGCTACAAAGGGAAGGAAAACAAAGAAAAGTTCGGATGGCAACATTAATCTCGGTACTGCTGCTGCTACCACTACCACCACCACCACAACTACCACCACCACCACAACTGTCACCACCACCACAACTGCCACCACCACCACCACAACTGCCACCACCACCACAACTACCACCACCACCACAACTACTACTACTAATAATAAAAGCGAATAAAAAACACACAAAATAGAAAGAAACTAAACAACATAAATAATGGCTTTGAACTTCTACGGGGTTAATGCCACTACAAGGATAATGGTATTTGTATTGTAATGACTAGGGTGTCCAATGGATGGTGACAACCAGCAATGAATAATGAGTAGAAGTTGGGTTGGGACGTCGCTCTTCTTCTTGGAACCTTCAATCAATAAATAACATTTCAAAAAGGAAAAGAATGAAGGAATGTGAAGGACGAAGTCGGAGGGAGGGTGTCACAGCAGTGCGTGGCAGGAGGTGTGGAAGGATAAGGAGTCGTAGTTTCATCATTCAAAGAAAGCAAGTGAATGGAGGCATGGCAATGAAGTGGCCGCTATTTTTTGTGTGACTGAACCATGCTTGAAAAGAAAAAAACATTTCCAGGCCACTACAACGTACACATCTCGCCGGAATTTCATCTGATCAAAGCGTTCGGAAAAAGACCTGATTTTTCTTCAAGGACGCTCCCAGAGTAATGTTTATAGCCGTTGTTCGGTTCCTAGTGATTGTTACAGTGTATCGTGGGAGAGGAGGGTTTGGAAAGGAACTGGAGGAAGTCGTTGTGGAACTGACGAAGTGTCTCTGGCGTGTGGCACAGAGGCTCGACCAGGTCCTCAAAGGACAGCCCTGAAAAGTCTTTTATGCTTGTTACTGCTGGCGTCTCGTCGTCCTGTTTGTAAGGGTAAAAGTGGATTTTAGTAATAATCATGATTACTGTTATTTGCTTTATTGTTAGTAGTAGTTATGTGGGTTTCAATTGATACAGGATGAGTGGCCTCGAAACTTTACGGGGTTGATGCCACTATAATAATATTCGTATTTGTATTGCATTGCATTGTTATGAACTCATTCGTTTCGATTATTCGTCTTTAACGGAGCCTTAAGAATCAATTTTTTTTTCCAACAGAGCTGAACTAATAAAGTGATGTTCGAACGAACAACATGAAAAAAGTAAAAAGCTACGTTAGTAACTCAAAAGTACCTCCACCGCAATACAACTAATCTCTAATCAATACATTTGTAACACGCCTTTTAGCACTATGTTTGAAAGCGCTCCTACAGAAACGGTTTTACCCGCTGTGGGCTTCTAGAGGACTGGACACTACTTTATTTGAGTAACCGCTTTTCAAACTCAAACCCGGGCTCGCCCAATCACACTTTAAAAACGGAATAAGTCAATCATTATGCCGCAGGCGCAAAGAAAATCTGCATAAGGACACAAGTCTCACTAACCCTCTTGACAGCCACACAGGCAAGGAATCTTCCGAACAGGAGATGTTCTTCGAATGAGTAGTCTTCGTCAACACTCCCGTCCACTTTTACACGCGAAGAAGTCACGAGGGAACTCGCTAGGCTGCCTTCAACTCCTTCAAACAAGCAACCATCTTTCAGTCGTCCAACCAACCACTGTTTCCAGCCATCCAATTCAATGGGGTCGCCAACCAACCGTCCATTTTATTGGGATCATCAACCAACCACCGCAACCAAGCTTTCATCGGGTAAATTAAAAAACAATGACACCTAAATTAGGTCACATATAGCTTCCAAAGTAGGTCATACGTGGCCTCCAAAGTAAGTCAACGTGAACAGAAAAATTGGTGAAAGATGGTTGGAATGGTTCACTAACGTCACAACACTCCTACCCTCGCCGGGATGGTGTTCCTGCGACACACAACACTGCACCCTGTCCAGACTGAAGCCCACCCCAACACCCAATGCCTTCACAAAACTTTCCTTCATGCACTGAAGAGATAATGTTTTTGAGGGGAGATATGTGAAAAATGTTGTACCACGATACACATGAAGAAAGAGAGCATGCTGACCCATAGTCTGTAGAAGCGCTGCAACTGGTCGTGTTCAGAGGTGCCTGCGTGGATGTAACTCCACTCATTTATGTGGAATTGCCTGTGCATCAGTCTGAAAAACCTCTCCACACTGCCACTACCTACTGTGTGCATGGGTGGAAAATTTGTGGAAGATTATTCACAAAAAAGTGTACTTTTGAAAGCTTGAAGTAGTGAAGTGGCAATGGATGATTGTTTCATGAGGAAGACTGATGAGAATATCTTGAATACTAGTATAAGGATTGAGGTTTTGTGGGTTTGGTTGCAACGTTTTTGATACCGGGTCTGGTGAGCTCCATGACGTCAACTCCCACCATGGTGGGCTCACTGGCCAGCACCACCAACTCTGCATCATGAGAGATGTTGAAATCAAATGTTGGAAGAATGTTGGAAATGTTGTTTGTGTTGTCATCATCATTGTTTTTGTTAACAATGTTATTTTTGTTTTTTACGTTAGCATTGTACTCATTGTTGCTTGAGGTGTTGTTAAAAGTGTTACTTAGATTGTGGTTAATGATTGTGTTGAGTTTAATTGATTTGGATTCAATATCCTTGTGTAAGCTGCAGTCAATGAAAGTTTTGAGAGCTGCTTCTTTGTTTGGATTGATCAAGTGTGGTCTTCCATGGGGAGTCCTTGCAAGCTGTACTTGGTGGTTTTCTAGGCCTGTTGTTACCCTCACTGCCTTCCGTATCATCAATCTGCCTATCTATGGCAAAAATGGTTCAATTAGGGAAGGGAAAAAAAGAGACTGAAACTGTCAAGACAATAGGTATATTGAATGATAGCCACTATTCATAATTTGTGATTATAATACAATAAGCTTATTACATGTTCATACCATGACCAGAAGGATTAACGTGATAAATTCAGTTGCTACAAACTAAATATACAAATGGTTAACCAAAGCAGTCTTGACGTCTTTTTTATAAACAAAAGAACATATTCTTTTTCTCTCTTCATCTTGAACAGTCTTTAGAGCAATTGCGAACTGCTCCTTCGTTGGAGTCCAAGTAGCACAGTTGAATATCCATCTCAATCCCATAACAACTCATTGAAGGTTCATTCAACTTGAGAGGTAGCTTTCGCAAGGTTTTAATCCATGAATAATTTTTTTACTTTTAACCTTTGAACTAGATTCATTGGGTAATGGAGGTTCATAACTATTTTATGAAATTTTGATATTCAAAATATAAAAAAATTGAATAAAATTTTTTTTTCTCAAATTATCTAAAATATTTAATTTTCGAGTAATGTTTTGGTTCGTAACATAACGTGTCACTTCCGATTAAAAGTGTTTCTGCACAAAAAAATTCGGCCGGTCGTTCACTGAAATACTTATAAAAATGGATACTTCCAAAAACTTGTCTATCATGTTTTATCTCCTTTTTTTATTTTTCAATTTTTTAAAATTCACTTCGGGATACTACATTACGGTAGATGCTCATTCGGAAGAATGTTTTTTTGACCGAGTAAAATCAGGAACGAAAATGAGTCTCATGTTCGAAGTTGCTGAGGGAGGATTTCTTGACATTGATGTTATTGTGAGTATTTCTTGGAATTATTATTTCAAATTGATTTAAAAATTTTTTAAATAGCAAACTTCAAATATTTATTCAATGATACAGCAAATGAACGCATTTTTTGAGGTTTTAAATAGTTAAATATGCCTAGCGTGCATGAAGTATTGGTTTTCATCACCAGATTACAGGTCCAGATGGCAAAGCTATTCATTCAGGCGAGCGTGAGTCAAATGGCAAGTACACATTTGCTGCACACTTGGATGGTGTGTACAGGTACTGTTTCAGCAACAGGATGTCTACCATGACTCCCAAGGTGGTCATGTTCACTATGGAGCTTGGAGAAAAGGCCATTCTTTCGCAGGAGGGAGAAAAAGATGCTGAGGGTGAGTGATTATTTATTATTCTTTGTTTTTTTTCTTTTCTCATACTAAAATTATTAATAAGATTTTCATGATAACTTTGAGCATCAAAAAGATCATGTGTAGTAGAAAGTTAATTCAGTATTCTGTAACTCATCCGTGAATCTTTTTTTAAATAAGATTTTTTTCAACTTTTTGTGCTTCTCCATTTCCATAAAGGGAATGTCCTTATTTTTGCCAGATTTTCAAATCATTTATCATTGGTCTTCAGTGATTTTTGGAGCTAATGCACCATTCTTTTGAGTCTTCACACCCACATTGACTTTCCATCAAGTGTTTCCAATACTTTCACAACATGCCACAATTATTTCAACACTACACACCAACTTATATTTGAGTTAGAAAAAACTGAGAAATAAACTGGTGCTCTGGTTCAAAAATGAATATTCAAACTCATTTATTTCATAACCTCCATCATCTCTCTTCCAGCCACTCATGGGAAGTTGGAGGAGATGGTGGTTGAGTTGTCACAGGCACTTGGAGCAGTGAAGCATGAACAGGAGTACATGGAAGTGAGGGAGAGGATCCACCGATCAAGTCAGTGTTTCTGCATTTGCCCATAAGTCTGCCATCAAGTTTCAGTGTTTATAGTGTTTTTTCTCATCTCATTTATATGTATATATATTTAAATCTATATATCCTTACCTCTTCAAAATCAATCACCACCAGTCAATGACAGCACCAACTCGAGGGTGGTCTTGTGGTCTTTCTTTGAGGCCCTGGTGCTGGTCGCCATGACACTGGGACAAGTGTTCTATCTCAAGAGGTTCTTTGAAGTCAGGAGAGCCATCTGATTGGGTGCTATGGAGTGTAACTTGATTGGTTGATGTGGAGAGCATTCTGGTTGGTTTATGTGGAGTGTCATCTTAGTGGTTGATGTGAAGTGCCATTTGATTGGTCGATATGAAGGTCAGCTGCAGGAAGATGTAGTTTTTATGTAGTGATATTATTACACTTAACATTTCATTAATTTGTGTGTCTCTACTTGCACTTAGCACCTCTAAAGGCATCATCTTCTATAAGTCCTATTGTCCTATTCATTTCTGCATGGTCAACCTTTCCAATGAACTATTCTCGTGCTACTATTACCCTTTTTAGTGCTCTGTTATTACACTTTTACCTATTTCATCATTACCGTTATTATCATTTTATTATTAGGTTATTGAATAGTTCTCATTTATTACGTCATACTAAGTTAAGCGCCTCCCAAGACTTCGCCATTCAGAGTTCCCTTATAAGCTTTGGTGTGTAGGTTCTTGTGCATTGGAGTGCAGAATTTGCTGGTTCTTAGTGTACATATGTCTTTCCGCATCGCCAATTTATCACGTGACTAGTGGTTCATTTGCATTGCGAACGGTTTATGAAGGCCTTCACGGGTCTAGGTCACAACCTCCCAGCGCTCCAAAGCTTCCTTCACTTCTTGTTGGGTGTTTTGATTATTTTAATCTTTCGTGACCTTAAATAAAACAAAAGAATCCTCAAATCAATTCTTTTTCAATTGAGTATGAAGGCTTCCAAAACCAAACACGTGCCAATTCAGGCGAGTTTCACGACACTGGCATTCCCCAGAAGGAATTTATGGCGAGAATGAATGCAGTTTTATTTTCATGTATTATTATCTATAAACAAGCTATTGCACGTTCTGTTCTTGTTCCAATATGCTTTGACGTTTCATGTACTCATTGAACACCCTACAACCACTACGGCGTCATACCTTGTTCCACGATGTCCTTGGGTAAGTTATGTACAATCTTTTAACAAAAAAAAAGCCTCAATAAGAGAAGGAAAAATAGTGAGAATGCCATAATAACAACCTATCAAGAGGACTAGCTAACCATTTGAAACTACAACAAGAAGAAGAAGAGGTTCAAGTACAAGGAGGTGCAGTGACGTCACAATGTCAAGGTTTCAGTCAAGAAAAAAATGATTAAATTGAGATTGTGGCATTTTATTATGAAGAGATCCGGTGTGAAGTACGAAAGTCAGTGCATTTGCAAGTGCCAATAGTTCATTTTCATTTCATCTTCTTGTTCAATTCGTCTTCCTGTAAAAACATTTTGACTATTGAAAATATTTAAAATTCAGTTTAAAATATTCAGTACGAATACTCGGCGAGGATGAAAATTTAGTAATCTTTTGAAAGTGAACGAATGTGATTATTTCAAAAGTGATAAGACGAATAGGTGGCAAATGAGGAAACCATAAAAGTACCAAAAGAGAACAAAGGTTCAGAATTCTCTGGTCACAAGTGTTCTTTATTGGTGGCAGATGGCTGAGTACAAGGTGTCTGGATTCAGGCTCCATTCCAAAAGATAGGAAGAATAGTACAGTGAGTGTCTGTAGGAGGATTTCTGCATTGCCAGTGCTGTGTGAGTGGTATTTTGCATGAAAGATGGTTATTGCTCCATAGCCAATTTTGATCTTCAATGTGCTTTATAAAAACTTTGAAAATTTATATGAAACAATAGAATGAAATAAACTTGCAGTTTGAGGCAAGCAATGATGAGGTTCAAACCATCTGAATTTAATATTGTTTTTTCTACTTCAGGGTCTGAAATAGAAATGAAAAGGTTTTAAAAAAACTCTTTTACAAAAATTTCTGATTTTCAAGTTTGCAATGTTCATGCAAAGTATCAGTAAACAAAATCTTGAACACTCAACCATTTATGAAATTAGCAATTCCTCCCATGGCAAATTGAACTAATTTTTCATTAGTTTCTGTTAAGCAATCTGAAAATATTTATAATGGTTTTACTGATTCAATTTCAAAACAATTATGCAAAATTGAATGGAATGGTTAAAAAACCTAAAAATATGTCCAACACATTAAGTTCCCTGAAATATCCGTAATTTATGGGATCATAAGCAAAGTTTGCTAAATTCGCTTCAATCTGAACCTTGTATTCTGAAAAAGAAGTAAATTTTTGAACACAAATTTGAAAATGAAATTTGAAAATTTGGGATACTGGAACATTGTACAATACGAATAACTGGGAAAACCTTAATCCTTTACAGCCTTAAACATTGCGCGATGAAGCTGTGAGCAATTTTAATCATATCTAACTCTTCTTACCATCACTTGTAGTTTCTTGGAATTCATTGACCAAAGATTGCAAATAACTCAATCTATCAACACCATCAGGTCCGATCCGTTTTCGCAAAGCTTCTTTCGATGTGAACATTTTAAATTTGTTTCATAATTGAAAAGTAGATCTAAATCGTATTTGAAAATAATAAAAACTTTAATAAAATAAATTTTTCAGTGAACAATTTTTTTTCAAAAATCTCTTCCTGTTTAAACTATTTTTTCATTGCAAAGACTTATTTTTCACTTACATCCCCTTTTTACGCATTTAAATGACAAGACAAAATCTAATCTAAGTCAATCAAAGCATTTCTAAAGCGTCTTTTGAATCATTTTGTGAAACTTATTTATTGATAGATTATCAATTAGAACAAATTATTTGGTTAATGTATTTTTGAACAAATTCAGATTAGTTTGTAAATAGAACAGTTTTTAAATATTTTCTCTGTTTTCAAAGAAATGAGAATTCAAAAATAATGTCTAAAAATGTATTGAAAATGTATAATTCTTCTCAAAAAACAGACTTTATAAAAGCTTCTGAGTTATTGATTCAGTATGTAGAAAACATCTTATCAGATCCAGCAAACGAAAAGTTCAGGAAAATTAAATTAAGTAATGAAAATTTGAAAAACTATGTATTGAACGTTCCTGGGGGTGAGGATTGTATTTTTGAAATGGGCTTCTACCTGAAAAATGATTTTTATGTTCTTCCTGAAGATGCACCTCTGCATACGCTGCAGAATATCAGAGATGAGCTGAAAAATAAAATTGTTATAGCTAAATCCTCCGAAGCACCAAGGAAATGTTCTCTCTTAAAAAACGATCCACAACTAGAATATAAAGTTAAGTTCTTCAATAACTCAGAAAATTCTTTTTACCAAAGATTAATTAGTCAATTTGATAGAATGATTGTATATGAAGATAGTTCTCTGCAACAAAAAGCTAAAAATAAAATGGATTATGAAAAATTGAAGAACAAATCTTTGCTGAAATTAAAAGAGGCAAAACTTGATTCTAGCTACCTGGAAGAAATAATGCTTTTGGAGTTGTTAGGTTGGTTTAAAAATGACTTTTTCAAGTGGATGGACAAGCCAGATTGCCATGTTTGCGGAAAACCAACAACATTTTTCAATCATGGAACACCGACTCCAGAAGAACTATCCCACGAGGCCCATCGCATTGAAGTTTACAAATGTCAAAGGTGCGGACGGCTGGAGCGGTTTCCACGTTACAACGATCCAGGCAAGTTGCTGGAAACGCAAACAGGCAGGTGTGGAGAGTGGGCCAATTGCTTTGTGCTGTGCTGCAGGGCCTTGTCATTCGACACGCGTTATATCCTAGACGTGGGAGACCACGTGTGGGCTGAAGTGTTTTCGAACAGGCAGCAACGCTGGCTGCACTGCGACCCTTGCGAGAACGTTTGCGACAAGCCCTTGTTGTACGAAAAAGGTTGGGGAAAAAAGCTGACGTACGTGTTGGCGTTTTCTGTGAACGACCTGCAAGACGTTTCGTGGAGGTACAGTTCCGACCACAAGGAGCTGCTGTCGAGAAGGAGGGAGTGTCGAGAGGCTTGGCTGGTTGGAGTCATAAATGAGCTCCGAAAGAGGAGGCTCAATGCTTTGGATCTCTCCACAAGCGCCCAAAAGAACCTCTTCAAGAGAGTGGCTCACGAGCTGGTTGAGTTGATGAGTGAGTGCAAAAACACCTCTGAACAACTTTCGGGACGCACCACTGGGTCGTTGGAGTGGCGCACCATGCGAGGAGAAGTGGGAGCCTCTTCAACACTGCAGTCGGTGGTGATATCTCCGAACGAGTGGGAGGTGAAGAACAACACGTTAACCCTTTCCTACTGCTGCTCTAAGGACCTATACACACGGAGTGGCGCGGAAGCGATCAAGGGGTGGCAAGCGCTGTTGTTTGGTGGTGAGAAGATGATGAGGAAAGAGGAAAGGGATTGGAAGAAGAGTTATTTGTGTCGCAAGGAGCACTCAGACATGGCTTATGTCACATGGAAGATCGACCTTGCAAGCTGTGGAAAAGTGCTGGAGAAAGGTGCTGTAACGGTGCACAGCGATTGCTTCGAAGACGGACAAGTGCAGTGGAGCTTGTCCAACGAAAAAGGACAATCACTCAACATCCAGGCGAACCAATACAACGACATATCATCATTATCAGGAAGCACTTCGGTGCAACTAACAGCCAAACTGAGCAGAGGAAAAGGCGAAAATGCGTGGCAACACACGCAATTGTTCAGACAGGACCTGAACTCGCATGAAGACCTTCTCAGCATCCAAGTATACTTCAAATAACACCCCTTCGTCTCCATGGTCCACATTGATAGTTCTTTTTGGCCATATTTATAAGGTCTTCTGGCACATTTCAGTTTTATAAGGAAGTTAAGGAAAATATTTTTTTTGCAAACTTTGATTCAGCACACGTCAATTTTGTTTGTTTGATAGCATCAATGAATTCCGTCGAGTGAGCTGAACAAGCAATATCACATTTGGTTTGGCATGAGTGATGCAGGCGTTAGCGTGTATCACTGAATATCATTGAATGTTTTTCGGTAAATGAAGTTAAAAAATGTTTGAATTTTAAGCCTCACCGCCATAGTTCCAAACAATCCAGAAAAACATGAAACTACCGGCGAAACCAATAAAATCACTGGACAACACGCATTTTATAAAAGTGTGCTGAGTCCGTCTGGCTCGTGAAGAAATCACCATTTTTATGAAGTTCGATATTCGATGTAAGAATTAAGTGATGGAAAAGCGACGATATGTAAGGAATAGAAAGTAAAATGGAAACAGCGCTCTATAAGAGGTCAATACACTGAAGAGCAAATGATGAGATACAACTAGTAACCCAAACGTGAAGTTTCGGAGATGTGCTTATTGAGAACCTAGTGAAAACCTCAGTAAGGAGAATGAGAATATCAACATGGAATGAATAACAAGGAGGTGCATTGGAAGGCAGTTACGTTAACAAGTGTTGAGTTGGTGTATGAAGGATCAAGAGGAGAGATCGAGAAGAGAGATCAAGAAAAAAATGTAAAAATAGAAAAAGAGAGAGGGAGAGAGAGCTCACACCTCGGTGTCATCCTGTTGTGAGGCTTGCAGGCCTATTTCACTGACCACCCTTTGGACGCCACGATGATCCCTTGCCCCCTGCCGCTCCATGGATTCTCTGCCCTGCCACTTCTTCGCTCCCTTCTGCCTCCCGTGGCCGTATCCATTTCGTTGTTGACCTAGTATTTGTTGACCTGGTATTTGTTGACCTGGTATTTGTTGATTTGGTATTTGTTGACCTGGTATTTGTTGACCTGGTATTTGTCGACCTGGTATTGGTTGACCTGGTATTTGTTGATTTGGTATTTGTTGACCTGGTATTTGTTGATTTGGTATTTGTTGACCTGGTATTTGTTGATTTGGTATTTGTCGACCTGGTATTGGTTGACCTGGTATTTTTTGATTTGATATTTGTCGACCTGGTATTTGTTGATTTCGTATTTGTCGACCTGGTATTGGTTGACCTGGTATTTTTTGATTTGATATTTGTCGACCTGGTATTGGTTGATCTGGTATTTGTTGACCCGGTATATTTTTTTTTAGTATTTGCTGACCTGATACTTGTTGTGCTTGATTTTTCTTCCATGGCATGCGTTGTGCTTTATAGCTGTTGTCTACTCCATCTCCAGTTTCCTGTTGAGGGTCCTCGTTGTCATTCACCTTCACACCACCCTTTCCAACTCCTTCCTTCCCTAACCTCCCAACACCATCCCATCTCATACCACCCCTCATGCCTCTACCAGCGCCTGCCAGAGAACCTAAATCTCCTTTGTTGCTTTCTTGTCTAAACTTGATGGTCACTAAAAGGTCAGCAACAGTGGTCAAATCAGCTTGGTATTCCTTTTCTCTACGTAAACTCGACTTGGCATGTGGTGGTGGTGCTTCCTCCTGGTCTTCCTCGCCACCCAGTGTACCAGCCCTTCCGACGTTGTTGTCTTCAGTCTGCCGAGTGGTCAAGTCCATCTGTTGGTCAGAATTTTCATTGTTATTGGCTTTATCATCGTTGGCGCCATTGTCATTTCCTGCTGCCTTGCGAAGGTTTTCAGTTGATTCAATGACCTCTTTCTTGGCATTCCCGTCTTTTATATCGTTTTCCGTTTTTTTTATTTTTAACTTATCCTCATTTGTCAGTTCTTCATTTCTTTCACTATCTTTGCCATAGTTGTCACCAACAGCAGTCTCAAAATTTCCTTTCTTCATCCCTGGAGATCTTTCATCATTAGATGTGGCACTCTTGGTGAAGCCATGCAGTTTTTTCTTGCAAGCATCAATCTCCAACTGAGACTGCTTCTTTTCAAGTCCCAACTCAGCTTCACATTTATCAGCTGGAATTGAGTCATATTTAAATATTAACACACTTCAAGGTTAGCTTGTTAACATAATTTATCTTAACTTATTATTATTATTTTTATTATTATTATTATTATGATAATTTTCACTTTTATTTATTTTCAGTAGCATATTGCTTACTTATAAGAACTTATCCATCCTATCAATAAATTTGGCAATAATTATTGCATACACTATTTTTCATATTTTCAAATTACCTCGATTCTTATCTTCCTTAGTAGAACATTCTTGCTGTTGATTTGGGCAAAGTTGAATTTTTTTATTATAAAATTTGTTTTTTCATTAACTAAAGTAATTAAAAAACACTAATATACAAATACTGACCAAATTATCTTTCATGGCTAAAAGCTTTTGCTTGAGACTTGCAATTTCATTTTTCAAGTTAACGATCAAATGCCTTTCCTGTATCAAATTTTCTTCCTTTTTTTGAGTTTCATTAACTTCTTCATCTTTGTCAGTCTTCAATCGTTCAATCTGTTCATTGCACATCTTGAAAACACGTTAAATGGTATTTAAATAGATAATTTAGTAAAACTATTTTTTTCAATTTCAAGCTAACTTGGTAAATAAAATGCACCAGTCATGCCATAAACCACTTACTTTTAAATTTCCGCTTAACATTGTATTTTTTGCTTTGAGAATGCTGACTTCATCTTGGACTTTAACACCAGAGTACTTGGTTTTATAATATACAAAAATTATCATTGAAACCAACGTAATAACCACAACAAAACTACGAATCGATCCCTCGCCATTATTGGGCCGTAGAAGACCTCTTGTTATTGCCATTTGAAATAAATAGTTGTGTAAAACCAACGGTAACTAAGCAAAAAATTCCATCAAAACTCTAAATTTTTCGGACACAACGAAACTGGAAAACGTTACTCTTAACAGGTAATTCGTTTAGCGATAACTTTATTTGAAAAAATAAATTTATATTAAATTATACAGTTATGTAGAAGTTCCAAACTGTGCTCCGTCGCAAAAATCGACGATCTCTGAAATTTATAAAAATAAAAATAAATAATTGAATAATTCGAGTCAACTCGAACATTTAGTCAACCGGGTGCTTATTAGGTTTTAATGAAATATGTAAATTAAGAAAAAAACTAGAAATAAGCAAAAAATTACATGAAATGTAAATATTTACGGAAATTCTATAGAAACAGCTTTGTAAATGAGATTTATCGGAAAAATAGTTTTAATTAGTTATTGTTAATGCATAAGCAACAATCAACAGTTTACAACAAATGGAAAACCTAAACCCTAAAAAATTTCAATGTAGTTGAAATCTAGAATGATTGACTAAATAATTTTTGTTTTAAGAGTGAAAAAAGGTTCATGATAGACTATCTTTTCAAGTGATTCAGACCTGACAAAAGGCTCTGCTTCTTGCCTCAGCGGTTCAGAAATAAGATTGAAAAAAGGTTTTCAAGTAAAAGCAAGTGTTTTTCTAAAAGCTATAAAAAGCAACTTGGTTGAAGAAAAAGTGGCAAATGAGCTGAAATAGAAACAAAAACCAACTTTGTTTGATGATGTTCAGTTGCTTGACGGCAGGGGAATCAGGGTACTTGGAGTAAAACTTTTCTGCTTCGTCACAGCACCTTGCTGCGTACAAAAATGAATTTCATCTAAGTCAGTCACTAGCAGTTCCGATTTATGGGTTTAATTAGTTGCTTTCTAATGTTTTAAGCAACAAATATTTCGTATCTCAAAACTACAAAAACTACTAAAAAATAATGACAAAAGATTAGCTCTTGATAACTTGGAAATTATTTAATAGAAAGTTTGAAATAAAGTCAGCAAAATACGTCGAAGTGGAACGTTTGAGCACACAAGGACAGACGAGTTTGCACCCACCGATTCTGGGGTCGAGAGGTACGGCAGCAAGATATGCGCAGTTCATTTGTTTGCACATGTCTTGCACACTGCCCAGTGGAGATGGTGGGAAGATATGAGACTCTTTCTGAGGTGAACAACAGCAGTTGACGTGTGCTGAAAAACTTTTTATTTCGAGAATTCAATAAACCATTAAAATGTCATTCATAATTGTTTAAAATTATTTTCAAAAAAAAACTATAAAATTGGAAGACTAACAAATTCACAATCAGTACGAGATTGTGGAAAAAAAAATTGAAACCAGACACACCACAGAAGCAAACAGCGCAAAACAATTGTTAACAGCAAAGAATAAAAGAACTATGCGCTCTTGAAAACTATGCAATCAGCGCTATACAAATGTTTAGTTTGGAAAATATTGGATCAGAGAAGATAAGATGAGACGAGATTGGATCTGACGTGATCAACTCACGGTGCACTTGGGGCACACGAAGGCGCACATGTTCTCCACCACACCCAGTATGGGCACGCCCACCTTCTTGCAAAAGTTTATCTCTTTGCGCACATCCACCAGCGATAACTCCTGCGTGCGTTTGTTACATGCGTGGATTTGCTGTGCATTTCGGTTCTGTTTAGTTGTGGTTTAATATTCTAGGAACGCCAATTCAGAAGGCTCAAAGACCTTGATGACCATGGTTGCCACACCCACCATAGACCGATTAAGTTGCCTCCAACACGTCATCCTCACGCTAAATCTCAATCAGCACTCAAAACATAATTTTCCCCATTGCAACCACCTTAACCATCGCCGCAACCATTTTAACCACCGCCAAAACAACCACTTTAACCACCGCCACAACCACTACTACAACCAAAATCACCGTCACTCAGACACCAACGTGAGGCGTGGTGACGACGATGGCGCCATCAATGCCAGCTCCCTGGAGCAGTTGAACAACGGTAAGGTGTTCGTCGGAGGTGCCCGGAGGGGTGTCAATCAGCAGGTACTGCAACTGCCCCCAGTCCACGTCCCTCAGGAACTGCTTTATCATGCCTACGTGGTGGCGATGGTCGTTGGAGTTGTTGTTTAAATTGTTGTTGGAGTTGGTATTATTTTTATTCTTGTTGTTGGAGTTGGTATTGTTTTTATTCTTGTTGTTGGAGTTGTTTCAATAGTATTTGTTGCTTTTATAATTACTGATGTTATCTTGGTTGTTTTCTTTATTTTTTAAGTTGTTGTTGTATTATATAAAGAACATGAGTAAAGTTTTCAAGTGTTCTGAAGTGGTTCTTTCCTCTACAACTAGTATGAGTGATCACAGAGCTTCAAGTGGCGTGAAGTGCTAGCAGTGAAAAAAAATTTGAAAATGTGCTTCGAAAAAACTTTGATTTTGGCGAAATGAAACAATGAAAAAAAAATGACTGAAGCGAGAGGAAAAAATGAAAAAAAAAAAAAAAGGTATTCAATGATTGAGGAATCGTAACAAGGAGAAATGAGCAGGTATTTGACGTTCAATGTGGTGGTGACAACACGCCATCCACCCACCCACCATTCTTCTTGGGACCCCTCCATATGACTGCTGCGTCAGGACCCTCCAGCATGAGACCTATCGTCATGAGTGAAATGTTTTCTTCCACCAGCTGTGTGTGTGTGTGTGTGTGTGTGTGTGTGTGTGTAAATGTTTGTGTGTGTGTGTGTGTGTGTGTGTGTGTGTGTGTGTGTGTGTGTGTGTGCGTGTGTGTGAATGCGTTTTTTTAATGATAAATTTGTTAAATATGATTAAAAGTAAAATTTAAAAAACTGGAAAATGGAATTTGAAGACTTACAACGGGAGACCACCCTTGCGAGCTCTGATGAATCTGCAAGGTTTGAAATTGAAAAAGTTGATGAATTGATGATAAAATTGAAATAAATAATTTAATAAATAGAAATAAAATACTGGTGATTGAATAAAGAATATATAATAGACTTGATATAGAGAGGATGAACAAAAAGTGTATGAATACGAATGGAGGGGAGAATGAAGGCTTAAAAAGGATGTGGGAGGATGGAGGGATGAAAAAATGAATGAATGAGGGGATGGATGAAAGGATTGGTAAGTGAGGGAAAAGATGGATGGATGAGAAGATGGATGGATGAGGAGATGGATGGATGAGAAGATGGATGGATGAATGCACCTGGTGTCCTTCAACACCCATCATGACAGGGATGGAAGGGCCACAGATATCAACATCCAGCACTCCGACCTACAGTGCAAACAAGAAGAGGGTCAAAAATCGGGAATGATTATGAGGATCTGAAAATTATGAAAAAATTATGAGTAGACCAAAAGACACATCTGCACTGTAGCAGGGTGGACACGCACATGCTTGGAGGTGTCGTGAGCAGCGAGCATGTATGCCAGTTGACAAGTCATGGTGCTCTTGCCGACTCCTCCCTTGCCCGACAGCACCACCACCTTGTGCTGCACCCCGGACAACCGCTCCCTGATGTCTTCAATTGCTGTAGTGGTTTGTGTTTGTACCTTCATCAACTTGCCTTGTTCAAATGTGTTTTACCACAAAAATCATTTTTACATTATTATTATTTGTGCCATTTAAGCCTGAAGACCTTCTAAGCCACTCTGGCACAGCGACTGTTTTTTGCTGAATTGCTGCCATTAAAACGTCACGCTCAAGCAAGAATTGAATGCAAAGCCTCACAAATCACAGGAAACATAGCTCACCAACCACTAGGCCACAAACAACAGAATAAGATGATCTATCATTAATTTAATGTTTCACACAATTAAAATGATGATGCAACTAAAATATAGGAAATTGATTTCTCCAGTAACTTCCATTAGTGTGAATTGAAAAAAAATCATTGGATGCTTTCAGTGTAAATAAATCGCAGTTGTCAAATAAAGTATTAACACCGAATGAATAAAATGAAAACAAAGAATACTTATAAAACTACCAGGGTCTTGGGGCTGTTCCTCTCCACTGGCGCATATCTTCTGGTTGGGACACCCTTCACACGCTCCCACTCGTCCCGCCTTCTCACTCTGAGTGCCTGGACAAGCTGGATAAGATGCTCATATTTAATTGGTTTCCTTTATTTTCTATAAAAACTGAACTTCAAAGTCGTTATTCAAGTTTACATAATTCATTTAAAAGTGTTTCGAAATATTACGTTATAGAATTTGTATTAATCCAGATAATATAAATGTATGTATGACAGGTTGAAATCAAGTTTTTAATTTTAATTATATTTCCAAATTATTCAAATGTCCCGAATTGAAAAAAACTATTTCACCATTTGGAATAGATTCAGAAACTGCCCCACTCTGCATATTTGCTCTTCTTTCGAAGTGTACTTTTAAAAAGTGTAAAAGGTCAGTGATGAGCAAAGAAAACAAAATATACACTACAGTTATTATTTGTGTATATCATTCAGAAAAAACATTATTTTTATATAATTAATTCGTCTATCACTTTTTTTAATTGAATTTTTTTTATAGTTTTTGGAAATATTCGAAAAGGTTACAAAACGAAGATCTAATCTAATCTAATCAAATCAAGACATTTATAAAGCACTCTTTAGCACTATGTTCAAAAGCGTTCAATGTCAAAATCTTTAGAATACAACCATACATTCATCAAAACCTAGCTGAAAATAATAAAAAAATTTAAAGTTTTATGTAAGACTCAGGTTCAAAAAGACCAATGGTTTGAAAAAGTTGCTTTTCTCTAGAAATAACAAACAAACGTTGTGACAAAACGACCTAGAAGCTTTTTGCCATGAGAATATTCTTTGTAGAAATAAGATATAAAGAGAAAAATGAAAAACTGACAAAAAAAGATTTCATGGAACATGACGCCATGCAAATAAGAAAGGAAAAAGTTATGAAAAAATAAACTTCGGAAAAATAAAAAAAAACGTTTTTCTTTGAAAGCACTCTCCTAATTAAAAATAATAACTTTAAAATAAAAGTTATAAATCAAAATATTTCACAGGTTAAAAGAAATGAAGCAAGTTTTCTTACATCAGTATAAAAATCTACTCTTCTTTGCCTCTTCATCCACGTTTTATCCACCAACCAGACAAACGTGCCTCTCCAAACACCCACCCACACATCCACTCACAAACCCACTCACACACCCACACACTCATCCACATAACCACCCACACACCCACTCACACACCCACTCACACAACCACCCAAACACCCACTCACACACCCATCCACACACCCATCCACACGCACACTCACAAACTCACTCACACACCCACTCACACACTCATCCACACTCACACTCATACATATATTTACATACCCTTACGACCGTGGTCCATTCACACTCACGTGCACACATCCATGGAAGGTGTATGAGAAGCAGTGGTGGTCATAAAACTAAAGAGCCTTTCAGAAGAAGAAGCCAGTGGACGTTGTGTGGAAGTTTTGTGTTGTGTGACGTTGAAGTAGTAACACCTGGAGGTTGGGGTCTTCAGTTGAGCAACATTGACTCGTAGATGAGCAACATTGACTCGTTGTTGAGCAACAGTGACTCGTTGTTGAGCAACATTGACTCGTTGTTGAGCAACATTGACTCGTTGTTGAGTAGGAAAAACTTTTTAGAGTTTTTGATATTAAAAAAAAAATTTTTTTATATAAAGGAAAGATTGAAAAAGGTTTGAATAGGAACAACAAAATAAAAATATTATCATGGTGGCATTAACCCCGTAGAGTTTCATAGCCACTCAAAACTATAAGAAGCTTGGAAAGGAATATTGAGTTAAAGATGGAAAATCAAATGTGGTTGAAGAGTGGGCGAAGGTTCGTCAAAGAAGAATTGAAGAGGAGTCAATGAACGTTGAAGCCACGGTGTCAAGATGAAACTTCTCTTTCTCATTTGCATATCTCCCTTCTTCCTCTTCTTCTTCTTCCTCTTCTTCTTCTTCCTCCTCTTCATCTCATCAGGTCAGTGACGAATTGTTCATAAACAAAACCTTTTTGTTTTGCGCCTGCGCAATCACTGGCACCCGTGCAAAACGAACCCTCAAGAACATTCGAGCACACTTTATAGTTTTCGATGCTTGTGCTTTCGAGTTTGGAGTGATAATCTTGAGGTTCACACTTTTTGGCATGAAGACGAAAACAATGAAAATCCATTGAAAACAGTATTAAGAGCCCTTAAAAGGAAAAGGTCAAGAACTTATGTACAAAAAATACAAACCCAGTAAAGAAAACAATTGAAATATCTTAAAATTGTAGAATCATTTTTTTTAAATTAAACGTAGATTTATGTTGTAAGCAGAAATCTTCCCTGGGTCTCACGCCTCTGTGCACCTCGAGTCATTCGCTCCATCTCCACAGCCCCATTCGCTTCTTTGTTCATTTACGCACACACACACACACAAACACACACACACACACACACACACACACACACACACACACACACACACACACACACACACACACACACACACACACACACACACACACACACACACACACACACACACACACACACACACACACACACACACACACACACACACACACACACACACACACACACACACACACACACACACACACACACACACACACACACACACACACACACACACACACACACACACACACACACACACACACACGCGCGCGCGCGCACGCACGCACGCACGCACACACACACACACACACACATTTCTCGGCACACGCAAACGTGACGGGAATTCATATTTTTTCTTTTCTATTTTCCACCATCATTTTTTTTCTTCTCATTTTTTTCTGTCAGACTTATTTGCGTGTGCTTGAGAGTTGTCAGCCTAATGGAAGGTTCGTTGCTGAAGACTTCAGTGCTCTGTGGTGAAAGGGGAGGAAGAAAGATGGCAGAGAACAAATGTCGCAAAATTTTTTCTTTTGCGTGTGCAATGTGTGGTTCTTGTGGACCTGAGAGGTCAGAATCAAAATGGCAGTCACGTGTGTAATGGCTGCATCAAAGAGAAAAGAAAAAAAACAAGTTAGAGAGAAGATTGAAAAAATAAAAATAATAAAAAGACTTTTTTGATGAAAAAAAAAGAAGTTCCGACGTCTGTTTGGATTTTCCATTGAAGACTATAAAAGAAAAATCTTGATGAAATTTGAAGAAAAATAAATAAATAAAGTTGAAAAAAGAAGGTAAAAATTAAAAACTGAAGCAAGAGCAAAACTGCTTGGGTTTCAATTTTTTTAATTTTTCAAAAAAATGAAACTTATAGAGAAGAATGGTGTTTTTACTTTTTCATTGAGAAAGGTCAGTTAATCTCTAGACCGCTGCAAACTGGTGAACATTTTGTATGTGGTGGAACAAATGCCAAATCAGGTGATTGTTCAAACTCACTTTGGAAGTTGGAGGCGTAAGGCTCGGAACTCCCTGGAAAAAAAAAATTAAGCTGACGGAAAAGTGAGTTTGAAACAAAAGTTCAATAAAAATAATGGACTTGAAAAAAGAGCGTAGCTCAAAAAACAAAGATAAAAGAACGTTTTATTGAAATGAGACTTCGGAATATCTTCTTTATCTTCCTTCTTTCCATCGTATCCAGCAGGCACAAAGAGATGAAATCTTGATGAAATCTTCTTATTTGTTTTCATGAGCATTTTTATTCCCTCGTCCCTTCTTCCTTGATTTCATTATTTCAGTGGTTTTTTCTCTCTTTTATTGCTTCTGTCACGGCCTAATGGCAAACCACCCAAGTGACCGATCTTGGGCCTGCCTTCCTCATCCACACTCACCACCTTTGTTTGAAATGTTAATCTAATCTAATCTAATCTAATCTAATCTAATCTAATCTAATCTAATCTAATCTAATCTAATCTAATCTAATCTAATCTAATCTAATCTAATCTAATCTAATCTAATCTAATCTAATCTAATCTAATCTAATCTAATCTAATCTAATCTAATCTAATCTAATCTAATCTAATCTAATCTAATCTAATCTAATCTAATCTAATCTAATCTAATCTAATCTAATCTAATCTAATCTAATCTAATCTAATCTAATCTAATCTAATCTAATCTAATCTAATCTAATCTAATCTAATCTAATCTAATCTAATCTAATCTAATCTAATCTAATCTAATCTAATCTAATCTAATCTAATCTAATCTAATCTAATCTAATCTAATCTAATCTAATCTAATCTAATCTAATCTAATCTAATCTAATCTAATCTAATCTAATCTAATCTAATCTAATCTAATCTAATCTAATCTAATCTAATCTAATCTAATCTAATCTAATCTAATCTAATCTAATCTAATCTAATCTAATCTAATCTAATCTAATCTAATCTAATCTAATCTAATCTAATCTAATCTAATCTAATCTAATCTAATCTAATCTAATCTAATCTAATCTAATCTAATCTAATCTAATCTAATCTAATCTAATCTAATCTAATCTAATCTAATCTAATCTAATCTAATCTAATCAAATCTAATCTAATCTAATCTAATCTAATCTAATCTAATCTAATCTAATCTAATCTAATCTAATCTAATCTAATCTAATCTAATCTAATCTAATCTAATCTAATCTAATCTAATCTAATCCAATCTAATCTAATCCAATCTAATCTCAATCAACCATCCTCATTACATGTTCCTTCCATCACCCTCATCGACCAACATTGAAGATTCCCAAATTGAATGTAGTTATACGTTAGTGTGAATGAGCAACAATGAGGGCGCATTACTCGTAGTAACAAAGCCAGAACTAACATGTGAACTGAAACAGCTTTGACACCTTCACACGCAGGCTCAAACCATGCTGCAGACGCGTTGTACCATCACCACAACCTCACCGCTTCACCCCATCACACCTCACCCCATCACACCTTACCCCATCACACTTCACTTCATCACACCTTCCCTCATCACACCTCACTTCATCATACCTTACAAAAGTGGGAGTCTCAGAATTCGGATACACGGCTCAACAACTGGAGAGTTGGTTGGGAGGATGGCAAGAGCGACAAAAACAAGAGGAGATTAAGACGTAGAAGCAAACAAACAAACAAGGACATCGCGGGCTATACCACAAGCAACAACAAAGAGTATGACAATAATGATAAAAAAAGCGACTACAACACCAACAACAACATGATATTCGTCACCAACAAGCACAACAAAAACGAAAATGACATCGTCACCAACAATCACAACAAAAACGACATAGTTACCGCCAACACAATCAACAGCAACAACAACAACACCCGCAGCAACACAACCACTACGAGCAAAAACAACACCACCAGCAACAACAACACTACCACCAGCAACAACAACACCAGCAGAAACAACAACAACACCAGCAACAACAACAACACCCGCAGCAACAGGGAGGCCAAGAGCAGCCAGTTGCGGAGTGCGCGGAGGGAATTGCACGAAAGCAACCTGTACGGGCACCACGCAGGAAAAACGTGTCGCAGACGCAAGCACTTAGCGGTCGATCGCAAGTGCCTCAAGAGCTGTCGCAGGGACCGTAAAGGCTGCAGAGGACGCACCAGACGCTGCGTTTGCGACGGCGTCTGCGGGCTCAGCTGCGTCAAGATGTGTGCGTTGATCTCTTGAACGTTGTGAACCTTTTGCGTTGTTCCTTTATCTTGAAGTTTTGAGGATTTTGGAGAGATTTGATGCTTCAAAAACTTAAATTAGCTCTCTTATTGGTGTTTGTTTTGAAAGTAATTGAGAGGGTTTACACAGGTCCAACCCTTCAAACACATGTTTGCCGTTTTCGCCTTTTCAAACTTGTTACTTTCACAGCTACCAACACTACCACCACACCACCACTACGCAACTACCCCACTACCACCATTACACCACCACCACCACACCACCACTACACCACCACACCACCACCACACCACCACACTACCACACCACCACCACACCACCACCACACCACCACTACACCACCACACCACCACACCACACCACCACACCACACCAAACCACCACACCACACCACCACACCACCACACCACCACACGAAGCTCAAAAGTGTGAGACGGTCAAGCTCCTCTTCAACGGCAAGTTCACAATTTCTCCAGTCAATGTCTTCGCTGCCAAGGTGCTCTACTCCTGCTACTCTGGTGAGTTCGCTGCCAACGTCATGAGCAATAAACACCTTTAACTTTCATTTTTAAAAGTCAACTTCCATTCTGAATGAATAATTTTTATTTAAACTCCTTTCTATTCGCATGTTTTTTTTAATTTCAAATGTATGTTTTCCGTATGGTTTTTCACTTCAAATGACACATTCGTCTTCTCCCACAATGTCTTTTTAGTTTCTCGTGTATGTTTCCAGTTATTAAATTTAAACCAATGTTGAAGTTTTGATGAACGAAATCTTGAATGAGGTTGAAATGACCACAATGTCAACGTCATCACTCACACAAGATGTTCTCAAATCTGAAAAAAAATTGAAAGATTATTGATTTTTGTATGAGGTGGTTTTAAAAAAGAGAGTTTATGCAGCGATATCTTTTTATTTTCTCTTTTAGATTCCTCATTAGCATTCCTATGCGGTCCTTCTT
>OX387246.1:13388528-13391324 GCA_947562095.1 Branchellion lobata | reverse complement strand
ACCTGACAAAAGGCTCTGCTTCTTGCCTCAGCGGTTCAGAAATAAGATTGAAAAAAGGTTTTCAAGTAAAAGCAAGTGTTTTTCTAAAAGCTATAAAAAGCAACTTGGTTGAAGAAAAAGTGGCAAATGAGCTGAAATAGAAACAAAAACCAACTTTGTTTGATGATGTTCAGTTGCTTGACGGCAGGGGAATCAGGGTACTTGGAGTAAAACTTTTCTGCTTCGTCACAGCACCTTGCTGCGTACAAAAATGAATTTCATCTAAGTCAGTCACTAGCAGTTCCGATTTATGGGTTTAATTAGTTGCTTTCTAATGTTTTAAGCAACAAATATTTCGTATCTCAAAACTACAAAAACTACTAAAAAATAATGACAAAAGATTAGCTCTTGATAACTTGGAAATTATTTAATAGAAAGTTTGAAATAAAGTCAGCAAAATACGTCGAAGTGGAACGTTTGAGCACACAAGGACAGACGAGTTTGCACCCACCGATTCTGGGGTCGAGAGGTACGGCAGCAAGATATGCGCAGTTCATTTGTTTGCACATGTCTTGCACACTGCCCAGTGGAGATGGTGGGAAGATATGAGACTCTTTCTGAGGTGAACAACAGCAGTTGACGTGTGCTGAAAAACTTTTTATTTCGAGAATTCAATAAACCATTAAAATGTCATTCATAATTGTTTAAAATTATTTTCAAAAAAAAACTATAAAATTGGAAGACTAACAAATTCACAATCAGTACGAGATTGTGGAAAAAAAAATTGAAACCAGACACACCACAGAAGCAAACAGCGCAAAACAATTGTTAACAGCAAAGAATAAAAGAACTATGCGCTCTTGAAAACTATGCAATCAGCGCTATACAAATGTTTAGTTTGGAAAATATTGGATCAGAGAAGATAAGATGAGACGAGATTGGATCTGACGTGATCAACTCACGGTGCACTTGGGGCACACGAAGGCGCACATGTTCTCCACCACACCCAGTATGGGCACGCCCACCTTCTTGCAAAAGTTTATCTCTTTGCGCACATCCACCAGCGATAACTCCTGCGTGCGTTTGTTACATGCGTGGATTTGCTGTGCATTTCGGTTCTGTTTAGTTGTGGTTTAATATTCTAGGAACGCCAATTCAGAAGGCTCAAAGACCTTGATGACCATGGTTGCCACACCCACCATAGACCGATTAAGTTGCCTCCAACACGTCATCCTCACGCTAAATCTCAATCAGCACTCAAAACATAATTTTCCCCATTGCAACCACCTTAACCATCGCCGCAACCATTTTAACCACCGCCAAAACAACCACTTTAACCACCGCCACAACCACTACTACAACCAAAATCACCGTCACTCAGACACCAACGTGAGGCGTGGTGACGACGATGGCGCCATCAATGCCAGCTCCCTGGAGCAGTTGAACAACGGTAAGGTGTTCGTCGGAGGTGCCCGGAGGGGTGTCAATCAGCAGGTACTGCAACTGCCCCCAGTCCACGTCCCTCAGGAACTGCTTTATCATGCCTACGTGGTGGCGATGGTCGTTGGAGTTGTTGTTTAAATTGTTGTTGGAGTTGGTATTATTTTTATTCTTGTTGTTGGAGTTGGTATTGTTTTTATTCTTGTTGTTGGAGTTGTTTCAATAGTATTTGTTGCTTTTATAATTACTGATGTTATCTTGGTTGTTTTCTTTATTTTTTAAGTTGTTGTTGTATTATATAAAGAACATGAGTAAAGTTTTCAAGTGTTCTGAAGTGGTTCTTTCCTCTACAACTAGTATGAGTGATCACAGAGCTTCAAGTGGCGTGAAGTGCTAGCAGTGAAAAAAAATTTGAAAATGTGCTTCGAAAAAACTTTGATTTTGGCGAAATGAAACAATGAAAAAAAAATGACTGAAGCGAGAGGAAAAAATGAAAAAAAAAAAAAAAGGTATTCAATGATTGAGGAATCGTAACAAGGAGAAATGAGCAGGTATTTGACGTTCAATGTGGTGGTGACAACACGCCATCCACCCACCCACCATTCTTCTTGGGACCCCTCCATATGACTGCTGCGTCAGGACCCTCCAGCATGAGACCTATCGTCATGAGTGAAATGTTTTCTTCCACCAGCTGTGTGTGTGTGTGTGTGTGTGTGTGTGTGTGTGTAAATGTTTGTGTGTGTGTGTGTGTGTGTGTGTGTGTGTGTGTGTGTGTGTGTGTGTGCGTGTGTGTGAATGCGTTTTTTTAATGATAAATTTGTTAAATATGATTAAAAGTAAAATTTAAAAAACTGGAAAATGGAATTTGAAGACTTACAACGGGAGACCACCCTTGCGAGCTCTGATGAATCTGCAAGGTTTGAAATTGAAAAAGTTGATGAATTGATGATAAAATTGAAATAAATAATTTAATAAATAGAAATAAAATACTGGTGATTGAATAAAGAATATATAATAGACTTGATATAGAGAGGATGAACAAAAAGTGTATGAATACGAATGGAGGGGAGAATGAAGGCTTAAAAAGGATGTGGGAGGATGGAGGGATGAAAAAATGAATGAATGAGGGGATGGATGAAAGGATTGGTAAGTGAGGGAAAAGATGGATGGATGAGAAGATGGATGGATGAGGAGATGGATGGATGAGAAGATGGATGGATGAATGCACCTGGTGTCCTTCAACACCCATCATGACAGGGATGGAAGGGCCACAGATATCAACATCCAGCACTCCGACCTACAGTGCAAACAAGAAGAGGGTCAAAAATCGGGAATGATTATGAGGATCTGAAAATTATGAAAAAATTATGAGTAGAC
>OX387246.1:13356028-13383528 GCA_947562095.1 Branchellion lobata | reverse complement strand
ATCTAATCTAATCTAATCTAATCTAATCTAATCTAATCTAATCTAATCTAATCTAATCTAATCTAATCTAATCTAATCTAATCTAATCTAATCTAATCTAATCTAATCTAATCTAATCTAATCTAATCAAATCTAATCTAATCTAATCTAATCTAATCTAATCTAATCTAATCTAATCTAATCTAATCTAATCTAATCTAATCTAATCTAATCTAATCTAATCTAATCTAATCTAATCTAATCTAATCCAATCTAATCTAATCCAATCTAATCTCAATCAACCATCCTCATTACATGTTCCTTCCATCACCCTCATCGACCAACATTGAAGATTCCCAAATTGAATGTAGTTATACGTTAGTGTGAATGAGCAACAATGAGGGCGCATTACTCGTAGTAACAAAGCCAGAACTAACATGTGAACTGAAACAGCTTTGACACCTTCACACGCAGGCTCAAACCATGCTGCAGACGCGTTGTACCATCACCACAACCTCACCGCTTCACCCCATCACACCTCACCCCATCACACCTTACCCCATCACACTTCACTTCATCACACCTTCCCTCATCACACCTCACTTCATCATACCTTACAAAAGTGGGAGTCTCAGAATTCGGATACACGGCTCAACAACTGGAGAGTTGGTTGGGAGGATGGCAAGAGCGACAAAAACAAGAGGAGATTAAGACGTAGAAGCAAACAAACAAACAAGGACATCGCGGGCTATACCACAAGCAACAACAAAGAGTATGACAATAATGATAAAAAAAGCGACTACAACACCAACAACAACATGATATTCGTCACCAACAAGCACAACAAAAACGAAAATGACATCGTCACCAACAATCACAACAAAAACGACATAGTTACCGCCAACACAATCAACAGCAACAACAACAACACCCGCAGCAACACAACCACTACGAGCAAAAACAACACCACCAGCAACAACAACACTACCACCAGCAACAACAACACCAGCAGAAACAACAACAACACCAGCAACAACAACAACACCCGCAGCAACAGGGAGGCCAAGAGCAGCCAGTTGCGGAGTGCGCGGAGGGAATTGCACGAAAGCAACCTGTACGGGCACCACGCAGGAAAAACGTGTCGCAGACGCAAGCACTTAGCGGTCGATCGCAAGTGCCTCAAGAGCTGTCGCAGGGACCGTAAAGGCTGCAGAGGACGCACCAGACGCTGCGTTTGCGACGGCGTCTGCGGGCTCAGCTGCGTCAAGATGTGTGCGTTGATCTCTTGAACGTTGTGAACCTTTTGCGTTGTTCCTTTATCTTGAAGTTTTGAGGATTTTGGAGAGATTTGATGCTTCAAAAACTTAAATTAGCTCTCTTATTGGTGTTTGTTTTGAAAGTAATTGAGAGGGTTTACACAGGTCCAACCCTTCAAACACATGTTTGCCGTTTTCGCCTTTTCAAACTTGTTACTTTCACAGCTACCAACACTACCACCACACCACCACTACGCAACTACCCCACTACCACCATTACACCACCACCACCACACCACCACTACACCACCACACCACCACCACACCACCACACTACCACACCACCACCACACCACCACCACACCACCACTACACCACCACACCACCACACCACACCACCACACCACACCAAACCACCACACCACACCACCACACCACCACACCACCACACGAAGCTCAAAAGTGTGAGACGGTCAAGCTCCTCTTCAACGGCAAGTTCACAATTTCTCCAGTCAATGTCTTCGCTGCCAAGGTGCTCTACTCCTGCTACTCTGGTGAGTTCGCTGCCAACGTCATGAGCAATAAACACCTTTAACTTTCATTTTTAAAAGTCAACTTCCATTCTGAATGAATAATTTTTATTTAAACTCCTTTCTATTCGCATGTTTTTTTTAATTTCAAATGTATGTTTTCCGTATGGTTTTTCACTTCAAATGACACATTCGTCTTCTCCCACAATGTCTTTTTAGTTTCTCGTGTATGTTTCCAGTTATTAAATTTAAACCAATGTTGAAGTTTTGATGAACGAAATCTTGAATGAGGTTGAAATGACCACAATGTCAACGTCATCACTCACACAAGATGTTCTCAAATCTGAAAAAAAATTGAAAGATTATTGATTTTTGTATGAGGTGGTTTTAAAAAAGAGAGTTTATGCAGCGATATCTTTTTATTTTCTCTTTTAGATTCCTCATTAGCATTCCTATGCGGTCCTTCTTTGTAACCTTTCTCATGCCCTCTATCTTTCTTTATCCCCCCCATTCTCCTCCATCCTCCTCCATCTTCCTCCATCCTCCTCCATCCTCCTCCATCCTCCTCCATCCTCCTCCATCCTCCTCCATCCTCCTCCATCTTCCTCCATCCTCCTCCATCCTCCTCCATCCTTCTCCATCTTCCTCCATCCTCCTCCATCCTCCTCCATCCTCCTCCATCCTCCTCCATCCTCCTCCATCTTCCTCCATCCTCCTCCATCCTCCTCCATCCTTCTCCATCTTCCTCCATCCTCCTCCATCCTCCTCCATTCTCCTCCATTCTCCTCCATCCTCTTCCATCCTCCTTCATCTTTCATTCTCTTTCAACTTCTTCCTTATTTTACCTTCATTTTTTTTCGTCTTCATTTTCATATATTTCATCATTTCCTTCTTCTTTTGTTTTTTTATGTACATTTTTTTCTTTTTCCTTCTCTTTCTTCCTTCTCCTCGTCCTCCTCCTTCTCTTACTCCTCCTCTTCCTTTTTCTCCTCCTCCTCCTCCTTCTCCTCCTCCTCCTCCTCCTCCTCCTCCTCCTCCTCCTCCTCCTCCTCCTCCTCTTCCTCCTCCTCCTCCTCCTCCTCCTCCTCCTCCTCCTCCTCCTCCTCCTCCTCCTCCTCCTCCTCCTCCTCCTCCTCCTCCTCCTCCTCCTCCTCCTCCTCCTCCTCCTCCTCCTCCTCCTCCTCCTCCTCCTCCTCCTCCTCCTCCTCCTCCTCCTCCTCCTCCTCCTCCTCCTCCTCCTCCTCCTCCTCCTCCTCCTCCTCCTCCTCCTCCTCCTCCTCCTCCTCCTCCTCCTCCTCCTCCTCCTCCTCCTCCTCCTCCTCCTCCTCCTCCTCCTCCTCCTCCTCCTCCTCCTCCTCCTCCTCCTCCTCCTCCTCCTCCTCCTCCTCCTCCTCCTCCTCCTCCTCCTCCTCCTCCTCCTCCTCCTCCTCCTCCTCTTCCTCCTCCTCCTCCTCCTCCTCCTCCTCCTCCTCCTCCTTTTCCTCCTCCTGTTCTTCTTCCTCTTCCTCCTCCTTATCACCAGGCTTCAGATTGGTGGGTCTGAAGGAGAGGTACTGCCAGGGAGACGGCTACTGGAGCAACGAGGCACCCAAGTGTGTCCCCAGGTCACCCCACTCCGTGCCCTCGCTCCTCAAATACAGTCAGCCACCCTGCAATGTTACATTCCTGTTTCGTTTTCTTCTTTTCCGTTTCAGTTTTTCAGTTTAAAGTTTTCAATTTTTCCACGTTTTGGATTTGTTTCATGTTTATCTTGTAACGTTAATTTTTCAGACCTGCCTTTCACCTATTTTTCTTTTTCACGTTGTATTTTCTGTTCATTTTATTTCTTCAATGTTTTTGTATCTCACAAAAAAAACTTTTTTTAAATTTATTTTTCAGTTTTTCCACTATTTCTATTTTTTTTATTTTTCTCAGCAAAAAGTCAATCAGATGCCGCTGCTTTGGTGGCATGTCCGAAAAACTCAACACCTTTTTTGTTTTTATTTTCACAAAAGTAATTGTTTTTGTTGGCGTTGATGGCAAACTTCCTAAATCATTTTTACTCTTATCAAGAAAAAAAATGAGCTATTAAAAACTAATTTGAAGAATAATTAATAATAATAATATTATTATTATTATGGTTATTATTATTATTATTATTATTATTATTATTATTATTATTATTATTATTATTATTATTATTATTATTATTATTATTATTATTATTATTATTATTATTATTATTATTATTATTATTATTATTATTATTATTATTATTATTATTATTATTATTATTATTATTATTATTATTATTATTATTATTATTATTATTATTATTATTATTATTATTATTATTATTATTATTATTATTATTATTATTATTATTATTATTATTATTATTATTATTATTATTATTATTATTATTATTATTATTATTATTATTATTATTATTATTATTATTATTATTAACAATAAAAATAGTGTTAAAAAAATGCGAACTACAGTCAATAATCGGGAGTGCAAAAAGTGAAATTTCGTAAATTTCCACGGACGATTCCATTTTAAAACTGTTCAAAAATCACTTTCAAGCATCGTATTTAGTGCAGTTGAGGCGCCTACATTCAAACTCGTCCATTTTTACTCCGGTTTATATTTTTCTCATTTATTTGTTTTTAGAATTTATTTTTAGAATTTATTTATTTTTAGAATTTCTTTTTAGAATTTATTTTTAGAATTTATTTATTTTTAGAATTTATTTTTAGAATTTATTTTTATAATTTATTTTTATAATTTATTTTTGAATTTATTTTTAGAATTTATTTTTAGAATTTATTTTTAGAATTTATTTTTAGAATTTATTTTTAGAATTTATTTTTAGAATTTATTTTTAGAATTTATTTTTAGAATTTATTTTTAGAATTTATTTTTAGAATTTATTTTTAGAATTTATTTTTAGAATTTATTTTTAGAATTCTTTATTCATTTTCATCGTTCACTTGTTTATAGCTTCGTGGGCTGGTTTGTGATCTATCGGTGGGGAGTTTTTTCTTCGTGGCTGTTTATGAGATCAATGACCGAAACTCTCTGGTGATTCAAAAGATCTTCAACATGAGATCACAGTGGAAAGTGCTTCAAGCATCTATGCACACGTGCATATATACATATAAATACTCACAAACGCACGCACGCACGCACGCACGCGCACACACACACACACACACACACACACACACACACACACACACACACACACACACACACACACACACACACACACACACACACACACACACACACACACACACACACACACACACACACACACACACACACACACACACACACACACACACACACACACACAAACATACCCATACATACAAACATTCAGAGAAAATTCCAAACATCCAAAACATAAAAGACATCCTCCTTCTTACTTCTTTCTTGAATTCGAAATCTCGAATCTTAAGTACGTCGTGGTGGAAGTGGTGCGAGGGATTTTAAGAAAAACTGAAACATTACATAAGCATCCATCCAAGCATCCATCCAAGCATCCATTCAAGCATCCATCCAAGCATCCATCCAAGCATCCATCCAAGCATCCATCCAAGCATCCATCCAAGCATCCATCCAAGCATCCATCCAAGCATCCATCCAAGCATCCATCCAAGCATCCATCCAAGCATCCATCCAAGCATCCATCCAAGCATCCATCCAAGCATCCATCCAAGCATCTAATGAAACATTCATATGTATTCAGAGCCTTCACCTGGAATCCTGCTCTTTGAGCGTTTCCAGTCAATAATTGATAATTTTTGAACGAATTGGAGGTTTCTGCAAAAATTTATTTATAATTATTTCTTTAATTGAATTTTCGTCGTCTCTGTTTCGAAGTAGGCTGATTCATTCTTGATCACCAACCCCTCACTGTTTCCCCAATCTTTCGTGATATGCGGAGACGAACGCACAATTACACCAAAACAATTTACTCCTCGTACCAAGCTAAAAAGTTTTTTTCTTGTCTTCTCAATACTCAATAATCTCATGATTCATCAATTTTAATTTGAACCTTTTTTCTCACTATTTTTTTTTAATTTCGCCGTTTGTTGTATGTCCAATGCTGACTTTTATGACTCATAACATTCTCGAGAATTTTTCCTTTTTCCTTCTTAAGTTCGATTGTTCGCACTGTTTAGTAGCATTTCCAGCGTATATCTGGACTTGATCTGATGAAGACTATAAAAAATACTCCGCTACTCACACCTACCATCCAACGTCTACTGACCACACACCTACCCCAACAAAGGCCTACCACCCAATCAACAACACCCAACGCACCACCCAAACGCACCACCCAAACACACTAACCACCACACCTCACCATCCATCAATCATCATTTATCAACTTACCAACCAACCACCACCAACCACCATTAAACACCACCAACCACTACCAACCACACCAGCCATGGCTTGTTCCAACCCACCCTTCGTTCAATTCGCCACTCATGACGCCTCTCCAGCCGTGCGCACCTTCCCATTGGGCACACAACTCACCTACACCTGCTCCAACGGTTTCAAACTCAACGGCGCCAACAAGGTCACGTGTGTCTCCCAAGGAAACTGGGTGGGACCCGCACTGAGCTGCTCACGTGAGTGGTGTTGGATGTTGTTGTGTGTTTGTTACTGGTTGTTGTCGTTGAGTCTTTGTTACACATCACTCACACCTCGCCATCATAAGCCCCTATGAATCACAACCAAAACCACACTTCAACTCACCCAAGCATACATACACAAACCAAAAACTCCCAGCCACACACAACCACAAAGCCCCTAACACACCCAAGCCCTCATTCCCTCAATCCTCCAACCACAACACCACAGCAAAGCAATGCGGGCACCCAGGAACGGTGGCACACGGCAAAATGACTGGTTCCTCGTTCATCTACCCTCACAGGGTCACCTACTCCTGCCTCAACGGCTACGACAGGGTCGGGAGGGCCCATCTCACTTGCCAGGCAGATGGGAAGTGGTCAGGGTCTCCACCTAAGTGCAAGCGTAAGTGGTGGTGGTGATTGTGAGTGGCGGTGGTGGTTGTGAGTGGTGGTGGTGATTGTGAGTGGTGGTGGTGATTGTGAGTGGTGGTGGTGATTGTGAGTAGTGGTGGTAGTTGTGAGTGGTGGTGGTGGTTGTGAGTGGTGGTGGTGGTTGTGAGTGGTTGTGGTGGTTGTGAGTGGTTGTGGTGGTTGTGAGTAGTGGTGGTGGTTGTGAGTAGTTGTGGTGGTTGTGAGTGTTGGTGGTGATTGTGAGTGGTGGTGGTGGTTGTGAGTGGTTGTGGTGGTTGTGAGTGGTGGTGGTGGTTGTGAGTGGTTGTGGTGGTTGTGAGTGGTTGTGAGTGGTGGTGGTGGTTGTGAGTGGTGGTGGTGGTTGTGAGTGGTTGTGGTGGTTGTGAGTGGTTGTGGTGGTTGTGAGTGGTTGTGGTGGTTGTGAGTGGTGGTGGTGGTTGTGAGTGGTGGTGGTGGTTGGGAGTGGTGGTGGTGGTTGTGAGTGGTTATGGTGGTTGTGAGTGGTTGTAGTGGTTGTGAGTGGTTGTGGTGGTTGTGAGTGGTTGTGGTGGTTGTGAGTGGTTGTGGTGGTTGTAAGTGGTTGTAGTGGTTGTGAGTGGTTGTGGTGGTTGTGAGTGGTTGTGGTGGTTGTGAGTGGTTGTGGTGGTTGTGAGTGGTAGTTGTTCCAGGTTTTCTATTAGTGATGATAATATTTCACACGCTCACACATACACAAACACATATCCACTCCACCCACACATACACAAACACACACACACACACACACATCTCCATTCAACCCACACATACACAAACACACACACACACATCTACACTCCACTCACACATACACAAACACACACGCACACCTCCACCTCGCCCACACATACACAAACACACACACACACACCTCCACTCCGCCCACACAGCGAAGGTGTGTGTGGAGTTGCAGGCTCCTCTGAATGGCTCGATCGAGGGACAAAACACCTCCTCTGTGCTCTCTGGAGCTGTCAGCACCTACCGCAGGAACTACGGAGCTCTGGTGAGGTACCGCTGCAGACGTGGTTACAGCCTCAACGGCACCGAGTTCAGGAAGTGTCTCTCCAGTGGTCACTGGAGTGGCAGTAGTCCTCGTTGCGAAGGTGCTCTTGTTGTTGTTGTTGTTGTGTTGTTGTTGTTGTGCTGCTGTGTTGTTGTTGTTTCTGCTGTATTGTTGCTGTTGTTGCTGTGTTGTTGTTGTTGATGATGTTTTTTTGTGGCATGAACCATGGAATACTATTTTAGAATTTATTGAAGCCCAACAGAGCACATACAATTATACATACAATCACATACAACAACATACACGAGCCACACACAATCTCATTCTAGTAGACACATGTCTACACGCTACTATACACAAACAAACATTAATAGACAACCCCGCACAACCACAACCACCAGTGATAGACTGTAAGTCTCCAGGTCACATTAGCAGTGGCTACTACATCGGAGACTCCACCACACACGGATCCATCATCACCTACAGGTCCTTCTCATTTTTCACATTTGAATCCTCTACAAATTCCTCATGTCTTTCACGAATTCTTTTCTGCCTTCCACACGTTTTCCTAAGCTATCCTCGAAACGCTTCCCTCCTTCTTCCCCTCCATGCAGGTGCTACGCCAAGACCACAGCAGAAGGAGCCTCGGAGACTGCTGAGTGTCAAGACGATGGCACGTGGTCTCATCCGCCCTTCAAGTGCTGGAGTGGGTGTTGTGTTCCATTCAACACTCCCTTCACTACTCCATTCAACTCACCATGCAGCACTCCATCCGCCATTTCATTCACCACTGCATTCATCACTGCATTCACCCCTGCAGTCACCACTTCATACATCATTGCACTTTTGAATATCACAAACTTTCACCACATACAGACAAGTGCGTGGTGCCAGGCATCAAGAACGGTTCGTTGGGCGGGGATGTGGTGGAAGGTTCTTTGCTGGAACAGGGCAAGTCCATGTGGTTCGAGTGTCACAAGGGCTTCAGCAACAGCACCCAAGACTCTGCACTGCCCACCTGCCACAACTCCTCCTGGCTGCCCCCTCCCGTTTGCCAGCCTGGTGGGTGCTGCTGCTGTCGTTGTTGTTCCTATTGTGTTTGTTGTTTCTAAGGTTGTTGTCTTTGTTTTTGCTGTTTCTAATATTGGTTTTGTTGTTTTTAATATTGTTGCTGTTGTTTTGTTGTTGTTTGTGGCAGTTTTTGTTGTTTTAACGAATGTACTCATCCATTTTACTGCACCGTTGAAATTTCACCTTGGCATTCTATTTGCACCACGGTGGAAGGAATTGAAGGCCACTATAACTTGAAAAAAGAATAAAAAAGATTGAATGAAACGAAAAAGTATAAAGTTCTCAAAAGGACACGCACTTGATCAAATCGCCTGCCGAAACATAAGATCTCATTCGATGGCACACAAACCAATTAAAAGACCATTAGAAGCGTCCTATGCACACCAGCGCTTTTAATCCAATCAGGACATTTGTAGCGGGTCTTTTAGCACTTCGTTAAAAGGCGCTCTCATAAAAATGGTCTTACTCGCTAGAGGATTAGGGCACTTCAAGACTTCTGAACACTTTGACGAGTTCAAAAGCCTGACCGTGGGTAGGGGTCGTTGCTTTGGTAATGCTTCTTGAAATGTATTTTTATTTTTTGAGGCTAAGTTCGAACGTCAAAATTGAAACACTCAATGAAACAAACCTTCAATTTCAAAAAAACTTTTGAGCGAAATAATTTTGTAAAGAATTCTTTATTAACACTGAAAAAGTAAATGAATAACAAACAAACGAATTAAGCAAAAAGTTTTGAAAAGTATGTTTTTAAACAAAAAAAAAGAAAAAAAAACTATAATAGTTGATTTTTCAAGAAATACTTTTGAAGCTTCTTCTCCACAACTCCTCAACAACAGCGCCCTGCCTGGCTCGGCCTCCGCAGCTGAAGGACGGCATGGTGAGATACCATGACCTGCAGCACGGATCGAAAGCCAAGTGCGTGTGCAACACGGGCTTCAAGTTGAAGGGGGACAGCTACTTGTACTGCAGGTTCGGAGAGTGGAAAGGCAGGTTGCCTCTGTGCCAGATGGGTTGGTAACCTTCCTTGTTGCAAACATTCAGAATCTACGAAAGAGTATAATCTGCTTAGTGCATTTGAAAAAAAAAATTTAAACCGCGGTTCAAATTGCCTTGTTTTGAAATCAGAACTACAGCGGAATATGAAAAAGCTATTTGTCATTTCACCATTTACATTTGTCAACAATTAGGCGGGATGGACGTAGAACCTTCGACTCTTGCTTGTTCATACCGCACCACTACCGCACCACTACACCACCATCATCACCATCAAAACCACCACACCACCACCACCACCACCACCACCACCACCACCACCACCACCACCACCACCCCCACCACCACCACCACCACCACCACCACCACCACCACCACCACCACCACCACCACAACCACCACCACAACCACCACCACCAGTCTTCTGCAGCTATCCAGGCGGCATAGAGCACGGCATGATCTTCAACGTTGGCATGATAGGCAAGTACGACTACAAGGGGGGCAACAGCATCAAGCACCACGACAAGATCGAGTACAAGTGCCACAAGGGCTACCAGTTGTCAGGACCCTCGGCCGCCACTTGTGTTGATGGCCGCTGGAGCCCTCCCACCAAACCCACCTGCTTCCTCCGCCAACACCCTCCCTTGCAGACTCGCTCTAGGATTTGAAGGGAAGAGGCGAGGTGGATCTGAAGGGAGAAGGCGAGGCGGATTTGAAGGAGGGAGACTAGATGGATGGTTTTGTTTGATTTCCATGTTTCATTCTGGTGTATTGATTGCCGTGTGTTTGCACTGAAGTTTTGCATGGTTGTTTCCACAACAGACTTCTTTGAATGCTGCTTCGGCACCACCCGTTGCATCGAGAGCTCACAGTGTACCAACAGTGACGTGATTGACTGAATAAAACATTGACAACCACCTGTTGTGCTATGTTGTCCACCCACGTCATTCAGCATGCTCTGGTGTGGCAATAAGGCACTGAAACTTTGTCGCTTGTGAGAATTATGTTTTCGGTAATATTTAGTAATAATTATACCTTTATTAAGTTGAAGAGCTCAATGTACCTGAGCGGAAACCTTCGACTGTATCATAGTACAACAAAATACGATTTTTAGTGACGTAAAGAAGAAAATAAGTTCCAACGGATGAATCGTTTGTAGAGCACTATCATTGCTCCCTCGAGACCCTGACCTTCATTCCAACGCCACAAACCATAATAAAAAAAGCTGCAGTTCTTGATAGTAATTCATGCATCCATTCATTCTTTGAGGCCACTGTCAACTCGAGTGTTTTCCGAACTCCAGCACCAGAGGACGACCCTTGAAGAGGAGTCCATTGGTGGCTTGCATGGCTGTCTGGGCTGCCTCGAGACCTGCCGTCGTGGTGGTGCCACCTTTTTATCAACTTTTTTATTAATATAATAATAATAATAATAATAATAATAATAATAATAATAATGAATTAATAATATCAATCATCATCATCATCATTATCTTCATTATATTCAATGGAGGCATTGGCGACTCACTTTTAAACCTGATGAAAGCCTGCCCCCTCATCCTGCCCTTCATCAGTCGGAACACCACATCATGCCCATGATGCCCGAACAAGCACACCAGATCCTTTTCAGTCACCTTGCTTGACAAGTTTTTCACATATAAAACCTGCATGTTTGATTGGTGTGGTGTTCTGTGGTTGATAAGCTTTTACTGGTCCCGTGTTAGGGCTATTTGATGCGGTATATTTGGTGCCTGAGAAACGCATTTTTTAAGTTCTTTATTAAAAATGATGGGGGTGTTGTTGCTATTGCACATAACTTCCAGAAGGGCGCTTGCAATGGTGGAGATGTCAGCTTTGAGAAAGATTTTTATGCAATTAACGTAATGAAAGTTGTAATAATTGAATAATATAAAAAATGGCTTATTGAAATAAATTTTAAAAAATTCACATTGCTGGGTGCTCCAGGGTCATAAAATTCAAATCTTTTCAATTTTTTGAGCTCTTCAATACTCAACTTATTTGTAGAAATCTCCTCATCCCTCGGGCAGCTCAAAACTTCAAACTCCTTTGGACTTTCCACGGACTGTTGCTCATGTCGGAAAGTTGAAGTGTTTGCTTTGACTGTTGGAATGGCTGATGAGAATAGTTCCAAATCAAAGTTTTCAGTTGTTTTTGGCTTTTGATGACTATCTATTTCTGAAATTTCTTCAACTCCATCAATTTCCTCTTTGTTATTTCTTTTCAACTTTCTTTTTTTTCTTTTAATTGTGAAATTTTCTGTTGCGGTTCTTTCGACATCTTTCAAGATATCCTTCAAATAATGTATCGGGTGGTTGGAGTCGGTCTCATCTACTCCTGCAATTCCACGATCTGGAAAAGGCTGCTTGGATGTGATTGATTTGATGTAGCCATCTATATTTGGCCTTCTATTGGGTAGAACCTGCAAAAAAATATTTGAAAAAATTTGCAAAACTAATAAAGCCTTTTGCGGTCGAAGGAAAAAATAATTGACATCCACTGAATTCGCACAAAAAAATGTTAAATATAGATATTCGAATTAAAATAAAATAAATAAACAAACATAGAAAATTTGATCATAGTAATTATCAATAGCTTTTTGATTAGATTTTATTAAATCTTTATAAGTTAAAGACGGTTTCTCTTTATTAACAAGCTCCATTTCTAGGAAGATTTCATTGATTTTTATAACAAACAGTTTTTGTCACTTCTATATTTTTTTAATTTCAACTGTTTGTCATACTTCGTAACAATTTAATTCGCATGAATTTGCATTAAAAAATTTGTGAAAAACTTATCCAGAAACCATAAAAAGTTGTAATTAAAACTAAAAGTTGGTTATAAATTAAAAAGATTCAGTATGTACAAAAAAATAATTTTTTAAACAAAAATTTTTTTAAATAATTCAAATTGTTTTTTTATGTTTTTTGAGAAATTATTTATTTTATTTTAAAAAATTGAAGTGTAGTTCCACTTTTTATTAAAACTTTTAACAACTTCAAAAACTTAGTTTATTATTTATTGACTTGTGTAAAAAATCACAAACACTTGTTGTTTTATTTTTATCTTTCAATTTTTTCAAACTACATCTAGTAAAGTTACTCTTAGGATCTCTTCTCTCTTTTTTTTAACACTTTTTCATACCAAGTCAACCTTTGTTTTTATCATATTTTAAACCATTTTTGAGATTTGTTTTCCATAACAATCCAAATTGATCCACAGTTTGAAGTTGTGCAGACGATTGATTCATAATCAAATTAAAGTTTGATTAGATGAAACCATACACTACAAAAAACATACAACAAAACGTAACGTGATAATGTCAACTTTATACAGAGCTGTATATGATTTTGTTGAAGTTGAGAAGGGAGAAGTTGTTTTGAAGGCGGGCGATGTGGTTCTTTTTATCAAGCAGATTGACAATGATTGGTTTTATGGGGAAAATGTCTCAAGGCAGGAGGAAGGACTCATGCCCAGAAACTTTGTGCAGCCATGCCAGCTGCCAAAAGTGAAACAGGTGGTCAGTAACTTCATGGATCGCCTCCATCTCACCATCTCCCCTTATGAGTCCATCTACAGTGAAGATCTGAACTTTGATATAAGTAAGAAATGTGATTTCTCAAATCTTTTATCCTTTTTCCATGCAAAACCAAATTTCGTTCACATTTTCATGGTTTAATCTTCATAAACATTATCTTCAAGATGAAGTGTTGGTGATTTTGGGAGAGGAGGATGACAATTGGGTGGTGGGGGTGGATTGTGCAGGCATGCAGGGAATTCTGCCCAAGAACCATGTCAGAAAAATTGATCTTCATGCAACCAACAGCAACAAGGCTACACCTTTCAACAAAAACAATGATGATGACAATAACAGAAATCTTGTATCTTTCAACACTAATGACAACAAAAACAATATTATATCCTTCAACAACAACGACGAAAACAATTTGATATTCTTCAACAATAACGACAAAAAAAATTTCATATCATCCAACAATAACGACAAAAACAATTTCATATCATCCAACAATAACGACGAAAACAATTTCATATCATCCAACAATAACGACAAAAACAATTTCATATCATCCAACAATAACGACAAAAACAATTTCATATCATCCAACAATAACGATGACATTAAACTTTCTGACAAATTTTTGCACGAGGACGGAAGTGAAGATCTGTTGCTTGACATCCTGGACAACACAGCAGTTCTTGAGCCTGAAGCAAGAGGCAAGGAGGGTACTACAGTTCATCCAAATGAGGAGGACCTGGCACACAAACACACTCCACCATCCCACCTCACCCTTGATGTCATCGCTAAAGGAATAGCTTTGGTGGATTATAACAAAATAATTGATGAGGATGATGATGATGCATATACTGGCGGTAATGTTGATGATGATGACGATTACAGTTATGAGATTAAGTTCAAAGAGAATGATGCAATCGAAATTTTCAAAATCTTGGATGGGGGCTGGGGGTTGGCCAGAAATACAAAAAATCAAAAAGTAGGTCGAGTTAATCTTGAACTATTACTAATTATAGAAGGTCATGATCCAGTTATCCATGCTGGAAACAATAAAAACAAATTCGATTGGTGGAAAGATTCCGAAGCTGATGTTTTATTGGCTGCTGATGTTGACTTTCCAGCCAATCAAGTTTCATGGTTTGAAGAGCAAACTGCTCCTTTGACCAATAAACTCGAAGATATGGATGATTGGTGTCAACGATCTTCCATGATTGGCTCTCAAGATATCTACAACATAAATGATTTTTATTTCAATGAAAACCAAAGACACGCGAACAACAACAACAATAGCACAAACAACAACAACAATGAGCTAAATGAAGCAAATGATGATCCCTTCTTCGTTTACAACAACACGACTTCTATTGCTACAACAACTTATACTACTACTACTACTACAAATACTACTACTACTACTACTACTACTACTACTACTACTACTACTACTACTACTACTACTGCTGCTACTACTACTACTAATGAGGATAATGATAATAATAAGGATGATGATGATGACCATGAAAACATTAATCTTGTTAGTGAATGTACCAATGAGGAGAAAGAATATTTGATTGGTGGTGGTGGCGTCTGTGATTATGGTGCTGGTGGTGGTGTTTGTGGAGATGGAGGCAGTGGTGATTATGGTGACGATAAAGGCTCTGATGTTGGTGGTGATGAAGGTGATGATGATGGTGTTTGGAATCTTCTTGCAATGGCAAGTACAGCGACCACCGCATGCGATGATGATGCAAGCATTCCAATCTCCACTCATGCTAACCTAATAGATTTCGACAGCGAAAAAAATATAAAAAATAAAAATAATAATAATAAAAATAATAATAATAATAATAATAATAATATCAATAATAACTATGATAGTTTAAATGATAGCTCGATATATGAGGTGATAGCCGATGTGGCGGACCTTGTGCTAAACACAACCCCAAATGACGATGATGATGGTGATGATAAAATCAGTGGTGGTACTAATGGTGATGGGAATATACGAGGACGTGGTAATGATGATGATCCTGATAATAATAACAATGACAATAATAATAATAATAATAGTAAGGGTTGTGGTGATGGTGGTGAGAATGATGATAAGGGTGAGATTGAGAGTGATGGAAATGATGATGGTGAGAACAAGGGTGGGAGTTTTTGTACAGAATCACCATTGACCAATGAACAATGTTCGTGGATCGATGCAGAAAGCGATTATTATGAAGAGATAGGTGATGATAAAGAAGATGAGGAAGGTAGAGTTGGTGGTGGTGATGATGATGATCATTATGCCACACTCACCTCTGTGGAGAAGAGAATCAGGGAGAAGAAGAACCCTTCAGAGGTGAGAGTTGTGGTCAATCTAATCAATGCAACACGCTGCAAGGTCAGTCTAATCAATGCAACATGCTGTTGCTCCACCACTCCATGCTGTGGCCACCACACTTCGACCACTCCACACCTTGCTTTTATTTTTTACCGATTCAGCTGTTCGATAATAACATACAATACAATACATTACAGCAATACAATACATTAAAACAATACAATACATTACAGCAATACAATACATTAAAGCAATACAAAGCATTACCACAATACAATACATAACTACAATACAATGCAATACATAACTACAATACAATACAATACATAACCACAATACAATGCATAACTACAATACGATATCAACTTCCTTCCGCCACAGGGCCTCGCAGGAGGGAAGTTGATGGAGGAAGAGCCTTTCTCAATGCAAACATCTGATGCTGGCAGTATTAACAACAACAACAACAACAACAACAACAACTACATTTACAACAACAACCTCAACACCAATACGGAGGAGTTGGAGGGAGGATTAGAGGAGTTAAGAGGGGAAGTGGATGCGTTGCAGGAAGGTCTGCTGAAGAAGGAACAGTGGAAAATAATTCTGGAAAACCTCAACAAGATTGACGTAGAAGATAATAATATTTATGATAAAATTAATAATAATAATAATAATAATAATAATAATAGTAATAGTAATGATAATCATTATAAAATGAATAATAATAATAATAATAATAATAATAATAATAATAATAATAATAGTAATGATAATTATTATATCATTGATAATAAAATTACTGTAAATGCTGAACTTGCTTCTGTCGCTGATCATATGACGTTGAAAAGGGCAGTTGAAGAGAGAGGGAGAAAAGAGAGAAGGAGGAAAGAGAGAGAGAAGAAGGAGAATGAGAGAAAAAAGAAGGAGACAGAGAGAGAGAAGAAGGAGACAGAAAGGAAAGAAAGAGAGAGGATGGAAAGAAGGAGTAGGGTGGTGGCGGAGGTTGTTGCGACGGAAGAAGAGTATGTCACGTGTCTCGAAGCCTGCTACAACATCTTCCTGCATTCCGTTGGTGCTTGCGGTGTTCGTGTTGCTTTTTTGTCTTAGTTGTTTAGCTCACGTAACAAAAAGTGCACTAGCAAATACAACAATAACAGCAACCACAACACACCAATCATCAGTCAAGTGAGACAGCTCCAGCCAACTTCCACAAAGTTTTCCACAACATCAGTGACGTCATAAGCACATCACGTCGCTTTCTGGCGCTTTTGAAGGCCCACGTCATCGGCAAGGAGTTCGAAAAGCAGCTGATTGGTTTGTTGCTTTTGTTTTTGTTTGTTTTTATTGCGTTTTCATTACTTTTCAAAACAATTTCAACCACAACGTAGCACTCCATCTAACGCAACAATGAAACACACACACACACACACACACACACACACACACACACACACACACACACACACACACACACACACACACACACACACACACACACAAACACACACACACACACACACACACACACACACACACACACACACACACACATGCAGGCAAGTGCTTGGAGGCAAGCAACATGGACATGCGGTCCTCCTACTCCTCCTATTGCACCCACTTCGAAGCCTCCATGCGCCTTTTGAGCTCTTTCGAGCAGCGACACAAGGAGTGGCTTGGTGGCCGCTTGGCAGAGCTGCAGAGGCGCTTCAACGTGTTTGACCTGTCGTCTGTGCTCCTCAAGCCTCTCCAAAGGATACTCAAGTATCCCCTCTTCACCACTCAGCTGCTCAAAGTGGGGGGGGAGGGTAAAAGTAGGTAGTGGGATGAATGATGGTGGGAGAATGGTGCTTTAAATAGTTTGCACACACACACACGCGCACACACACACACACACACACACACACACACACACACACTCCAGTGCACAGCTCCCAGCCACCAGGACTACCAGCACCTGTTGGTAGCTGACAGGAGCATCAGGAGCACCAACCAGCACATCAATGAACTCAAACGCAGGAAGGAGTTGGTGGGAAGATATAAGGTGCATGGGATGGGTTGTGACTGTGTGGTGGTGGATGGGTTGTGACTGTGTGGTGGTGGATGGGTTGTGACTTTGTGGTGGTGGATGGGTTGTGACTGTGTGGTGGTGGATGGGTTGTGACTGTGTGGAGGGACGGGAAGTCATCCTTACCACTATCACCATCTCTCACACCACTATGGCTAACATTTTCACGACTATATCTACCTTTATGCTATTTCCTCCACCACTACACCACACTACACCATACCATACACACCATACCATACACACCACACCATGCACACCACACCATGCACACCACACCATGCACACCACACCATACACACCACACCATACACACCACACCATGCACACTATACACACCACACCAGGGGGGTCATGACGGGGGTGCATCTTCCTTGTGGAGCAGGCTGACAGTCCATTCCATCGTCAAGAAGGTCAACAGACTTTTGACGCCTGGAGTGGTAGGTGAAACTGTTGTTATTGTTGTTGAAGTTGATGTTATTGTTTTTGTTGTTGTTGTTGATGTTGTTTTTTTTTTTTTGATGCCGGGACTATTGATGTTGCTGCTATATTGTAGATGTTTATGTTGTTGTGGTACGCAATACACAAACACGCAACGCAACACACAGCACCTGGAGCATTTTGAGGGTCTGGAGAAGTCCCTCAAAGACGTGGCCACCTACGTGAAGAACGCCACTTCGCTTCTACGTGCTTGTCTGCTGGCGCTCAAGGTGACTCGATGGTCCTTCGAGCTGTTAGCTTGGAGGGATTGAATGGTTGACAACCGATTTGAAAGTCTCAACGCACACACACACACACACACACACACACACACACACACACACACACACACACACACACACACACACACACACACACACACACACACACACACACACACACACACACACACACACACACACACATACAAACACACACACACACACACACACACACACACACACACACACACGCGCGCGCAAACGTTCGACAGACCTCTTTGCAACAGTCGGGTCTCCTCTTGGATTCCTTCACAGTTCTCTTCCCTGACACCCCACCACCACTGGCATCCTTCTCCAAGCTGCACAACCTCATCAACACCAGCCTCTACCCCCAACTGGTGGGTCGCCACTCATCGCCTACACCACCACAACAGTCCACACCAATCTGCACAACAACCCACAACAAGCTATACAACAACTCACACCCTCACCACAACACGCCACCAAAACCACTACAATCATCACAATTACAGCACAACCACCACCACCACAGGAGGAGCGGGTGGAAGGCTGTGTGTTAAGTGTGTTGCAGCAGTTGCAGGCCTCTCTCGAGGCTCCCAAGCACCTGGTGCGCAAACGACAACACAAGCTGAAGGACTTTGTGTGTGCCGAGATGAAGTTCAAGGCGGCCCTGAGAGACCAGGGGCCCAGGTTCTACACCACGGCACCACCGCCCAGTGCCAGGGCTGCTCCGGGGAGTGTGCCTACGTACCGGGAGGAAGCACCCGATGACAACACTGTCTCTAGTGTCACCAAGGAACAATTTAAAATGGTGGTGGTGGTTTGGGTGAATGGTGGTGGTGTGGTGGTGGTGTGGTGGTTTGGGTGAATGGTGGTGGTGTGGTGGTGATGGTTGCCATGTACGGATATTTGTTGTTCCTTCATTACACACCATCCTCGATTGTTATCATTTCGCTCATTCACCGACCCATTCATTCATATTTTCATTCAGTCGTTCATCAAACCATTCTCATCCATTCACTCCCCCATTCATCAAATTGCCCACACTCCACCCATCCATCTATCCATCAACTTTTCCGCCCACCCATTCATTTATCCATCTATTCATCTTGCCATCTATCCATCCATCTATCCATCCAGCTATTCATCTATCCACCACCCATCATCCTTTCATCCATCAGCTCAAGGACCACTTGGAGGCATGCCAGCGCAACTATGAAGCTCTGAACGACCAGCTGGCTGAGGAATTGCCTCCCCTCTTCACCGCAGTCTCTGCAGCCACCTGCCACTCTATCCACCTCTTCAACCTCCTCCTTCGCAACTTCCACCGCACGCTCCGCACACGCTTCGAAGCTCTTCTCAAGGTTTGTCGCCCTTCCCTTCTCCCCACTCGTGCATGCTCACCCATCTGTGTTTTCACTACATAAATATGTCATTTAGTTCGTCATTTGTTCATTTTCACTTTTATTTTGTTTTTTTCTTCAAACATTTTGCTTTTAACTCACAATTTCGTTATTTTTCCATATATTTTGTTTATTTTAATTCACTTTTCAAAGTTTTTGTTTTGTAATTCAACAACTCTATTTTTTGAGCTAGTCTCATGACCTATAGAGCACACCCTTAGCTCTCCACCTACCTCCACTCATACTTCTTCTCTCTCTCCAACTAACTACCTTGTCCTTGGCCGCCTCTCTTGTTCGCCTTGGTGCTCTACTAATTATATTTATTAAAATTGTAATTTTCATTAAAGAACTACTACTAATAATAATAATTATTATTATTACTTTTATTATTATTATTATTATTACTATTATTATTGTTATCACCTTCCCACCAGGACTCTTGCACCAACGACCAATTCACCATTGACCCACCACCCACCACCTTTCCCAATGGACCACTCATACGACAGTGGTTCGAACGCAAGCACCAAGGCGTCCTCAACAGCCTGCCTCCCCTCCTGCTCCTCTCCAAACCCTACGACCCTTTTCCCTCCGCCCTTGACAAAATGTCCTCTTTCTTCACTGATCCACACCACTCGGTGTGTGCATGTGCATGTGTGTGCGTGTGTGTGTGTGTTGGCGTTTCACTACATGGTTATGTTTTTGACACTTCATAGGATGTTGTTCAAACCACACAGGTCTCTTCAGCAGCCCTTCCTTCCCCACAACCACCTCCAACATCACAAGCATCAAACACCTCATCAACTCCAATCAACTCCTCAGTAATGCTTCCTCCATCAGTGGCGCCTCCTCCACCTCCGTCAGTAGCAACTCTCTTAACTCCCTCAGTAACGGACACTTTAGAAAGACCATTAACGCCTCCTCCAACGGTGCCCAGGCGAAAAGGAAAGTTGCTGGAAAAAAAATGTTCGAGTGAAAACAATGATAAACTGATTTGATATTTTTAATGAATTAACAACATAATACAATATAACATAAATAAATTCATATTTTTAATTAATGGTTGTCATCAGGGACGTGAAAAGCAATAGAAATAATAAAATGATAATTATGAAATTGACCTAAGCGAATGATGACGTGAACAACAGTAACAACTTGTAAACAAGATAATGATGTAACGATGGAGGCGATTAATTGAAGGGTGAATTGAATATCAGAAAGATCGTTTATAAGTGCCTGGTTGTTGCTACGTTGTTGTAACATCCTTGTTGCCACGTTGTTGCTTTTCTTTTCAGCATCACCGCCTCTACTGGTATCAAGCGTTTTTGAGTGTTTGTGAATTATTTTTTTTTATAGTCTTCATTAGCTCAAGTTCAGACATACGCTGGAAATGTTTCAAAAACACGGCGAATAGTCGAACTAAAAAAAACATTGAAATATACGAGAACAGAATGTTATCAGTCATAAAAGTCGGTATTGAACCTACGAAATGAACAAATCACGAGAAAGAAAGTTTAAAAAATTTGGAAGAATCAAAACCATGTTGCATTTATTGATATTGTTTGGAAGTTATCTCAGACTGGATTTCATTTTTAAAAACTTATTTGTTTTATTATTCTGTTATTTTAATAACTTCAGACGTTTGCTTCCATAGTTTTTTTTCAATTTTTGATTCAACTAGATTCATAATGTTATATTTATCAGTTTCAACTTATTGGAATCACTGTTTGTCGTGCAGATATTCATCTCCTAATTTAATGCATTTTTGTTATATGCCCTACAGATTTTCGTTCTTTTAATCACACATTTATAGTGCCTTTCAAAGATGTGTATGCTAAATCAGCATTTTTCTAACGTGGTCACTTGTTAAAAAATTCCCTTTTTCTTATTTCCAAACTTCTACTTTATTTTTTTTAAACTTGATCTTTCAGTTTTTATCAGCACACTACTTTTTTCCTTTGTATTATGCTGAATAAAGGCCTAAAGTTTTTTTATTTGTTAAGCTATTTAATTGTTAAATAATCAATAACACGAAGTTTTATTCAGCTAAAATCAGTAAAATAAAATTTAATCCAATCCATCAATATCTTCATAAATATTTTACTTAAATTATAAAATGTGTAGTTGGCTATTTAAATTTTAATTTCGGATTAAAGATTTTATTAATTTTTTTTTCATTTGTTGAAATTTTGATTTCGAAAATATACATTTAAACGTCAACCTTTATTACAAAGAAGACACGAATTAGTGTGCTTGGTCTGGAGTCAGATGTTTTCCTTTTCTTTCTCTTTCTGCTATGTGAATGTGTGTTTAAATTAAATGTTCTAGCGATTCCAAAGTTCAGAATAATTTATATTTAAACAAAATTTTTACAAGTTAAAGGAAACGAATTTTTCTATTTTCTTTCTTCGTTCTTCAGAAATCGATTCGAAAATAAAAACCAAAATGCGAAGCTCTTTTACAAAAACTAAAAAAGCTTTTTTGAAATCTACAAATTCTCAAAGTGTTGGTGAAACTAAAAATAATGAATCTGAAACCGAAAAGACATCAAAAAAAGTTGAAAGCAAAAACTCATTTAAACAACTAAGCAAATTTTTCAAAAGTAAAAAAAGCGGTGGAAAAAGTTCATCTGATTTGCTTGCAGATGTTTCCAAGGCTTGTGGCAATGAAGTCATGGCGAGTAAGAAGAAAAGGCCTTCAAGTAAGAACTCCAGTGATGGCATGTATGCCTTTGGTGAGACAAAAGCTATCGACCGAAGCCTGTCATACAGTGACATAAAAAGTCAGAACGAGCCTCATTTCATTGACTCTGAAAAGTATCTCATAGTGGTGCAGGAGCAGACACCTGCCAGCAAGAAGAAACAAACTTATTCCAATTCTGTGGACCAAAAAAACAGTTTTATGAGACAAAGAAAATTCCAGATGTCGATGAGGAAAGCTTTTGGAATCTATGACGACATAACCAGTCCTGATATAATCTGCCATCTTAACCACAATAGCAATGCTGACCTTACTAGTAGCCAGAACAGCATTGCTAACAGTGACAGCCAGCAAAAAGACCTGACCATTGACAGTCTAAATGACTCTCTCACACCATCAAAGCTCCATTCAAGTAGACCGGAGCACAAGAAAAAAAGAGTCAAGTCATCATGTGTGGTGACATCCAACCCATTGAACCTGGTGCATGGCAACAGAGACTCTGATGATGTGATGCTCAGAAGCAAGGTGGATGATGATGATGGAAAAAATGGTGATAGTATTAACCAAATTGTTAATGTTTCTGTTATATGCAATAGCATTTTATTGTTGGCATAAAATATTTGAATGCATGTGTACATGTTTACACACACACACACACACACATTTTATCTTTCATTTGCAGACTTTGTTACCACTGGGCTGTGATGATGAGGAGAGCAACACTGAGACAATGAAACTCTCCAACAGACACACTCACACTAACAATCATTCTTTGTATCACAACTACTACAACAACAACAACAATTATAGTAACAATATAAATAATAATGATAATGTAAATCTTACCATGCCTTTTGACAATTCATATGAGAAGCACAAATATAGGAGTTCCTTTCCTTGCTTTTCTCACAACATCAATAACAACAGCAACAACAATGCTCACAACATCAACAACAACAATGCTCACAACATCAACAACAACATTGCTCAGGAGCATTCCTCCACGGAAAACAATTACAAAAATGACAGAAATCAGTTTTGCCAAAACAACAATGATACTGAATACAGCAATGGCAACAACAATGACTACCCAACACTCAAGGCTCAGACGTATGCAGATGAGTTGCGCAAGAGACTCTCATTCAACTACACAGCGCCTCATCTGCCACACTCACTCAAGCACCAAGTGTCAAACACCACTCTGCCTGATGTCCACCAAAGTAACAACCACTCTTGTTACACTTTCGATAGTAATACTTATAATTGTAGTAGTGATGATATAAAGAAAAATAGTAATGATAATAATAATAATAATAATAATAATAATAATAATAATAATAATAATAATAATAATAATAATAATAATAATAATAACTTTAATAAAGAGGAAGGGTATGAGACCCACTTTGGCACGAATGAGTGTCTGGTTGAGGGTTATGGTTGCCATGGCGACACAAAAGCACTTGGCAACACGGAAGGTTCAATGGAATTGAGAGATTGTGCAACACAACACTTCAATTCTCATTCATCGCTGCAACAACAACAAAGATTCAGAGTAAATGAACAGCAAAAACCACAACAACAGCAACTTCCGCAACATCAACACCAACTTCCACAACAAAAACAACAGCAAATACCACAACAACGGCAGCAAGAACAAAAAAAGCAACAATCACAACAACAGCACCACAAATCACAACAAAAACGGACTAACTTACCAAAACAACAGCAACAACCTGAGCTCATAAAGCAGGAACTCCAACGCATGTACGTTTACCCCAACTACAAGTCAACAACACTGCAACAACCACCAAGGCAACAGTTACAACAAAATCACAACAACATTCACAATGACGCAACGTCACAAAACATACAACAACAAATACGTCAACAGCTGCAACAACCTCTTCCTGAGTCATTCCCACAGTCATCAACCTCAACCACCGCTCAACCACCCCATCTCCATGACCATCTCAACACCCACGCCAACTTCAACCCTCACAACCACCACAACACTCACACCAACTTTGAAACCTTTCAAAATCACCACTCCAACACTAAATTTCCAACTACTACCAACAACTTCACAACCACTGAAATTACAAGTCACAAAAGCATCGACACGTTTAACGACTTAACAACCAACGACAACAACACATCCAGCAACTCAACAATCAACAACAACACATCCAGCAACTCAACAATCAACAACAACACATCCAACAACTCAACATTCAACAACAACACATCCAACAACTCAATAATCAACAACAACACATCCAGCAACTCAACAATCAACAAAAACACATCCAGCAACTCAACAATCAACAAAAACACATCCAGCAACTCAACAATCAACAACAACAACACATCTAACAATAAAAACTACAGTAACACAGAAATATTTCGCAACAACACAAAACTCGTTGATAGAGAAGCCAACGACAATGCAGTAACACACAACAACAATTTGGTAGCAGTCAAAGATGCTCTTGCAGTCACAGTCAACAACAGCGGTTTAGTTACACACCACGACAACCATAGCACTAACAATCTGTTGGAACCCAACAAAAACACCATTGCATCAACACTCAATAACAAGTCTTTAACCAATCAAACTTCATTCAGATCAATGTTGTTTGAGAAAAAATACAGGCCTTTACACTTTTCACCACATATCAACCTACCTCCTAACAACACACCTTCTAACAACACACCTCCTAACAACACACCTCCTAACAACACACCTCCTAACAACACACCTTCTAACAACATACCAAACAACAACACGCCACAGAAGAAGTTAATTCCTTCATCTTTTACTTCTGGAGCACCCATGTCAGTGAACTCTTCTAGTGCCCTCCCACCAACCCCATCACCCCCAACACCAGCATCACCCCCAACACCAGCATCACCCCCAACACCAGCATCACCCCCAACACCAGCATCACCACCAACACCAGCATCACCACCACCATTATCATCACCACCACCCCCACCATCATCACCACCACCGTCTTCGCCACCACCACCGCCATCATCATTATCATCATTTTCTTTATCGGCTTCTTCATCAGCAGCAGCCGTGGGTTACTTGGCTCATCTCAACGACAACAAACTTTCCTGCCTCCCAACTTCTGTCACTCCACAAGCAGCAACCAAAGACATCAACAAGGACAAAGACACAGACAACAAAGACAAAAACACAGACATCAACAAGGTCAAAGACACAGACATCAACAACGACAAAGACAAAGACACAGACATCAACAAAGAAAAAGACGCAGACATCAACAAGGACACAGACACATCCATCAACAAGGACACACGCACAGTCATCGCCAAGGACACAGGCATATACAGGGACTGGTACAGAAGAAGGCAGGTGTCGGAGAAGGAGGAGGAGTGCGACAGACTAGCGCAGCGCTTGTCTCTCAAGTTGCAGACGTGCAACGAGTACTTGTCAGGTGTCCTACGTATGCAATCCCATCCCCTCACCATCCCCCCATCCTCCTATCCAACTTCATCGCTGCCGCACCAAACACTGAACGACAACGAAGGTGGAAGAGATAAGAGCGAAGATGATGACATAGAAGAAGACAAGGTGAGGCTTGTTTTCTTCTCATGCTTGCTATGCTGCTGTGTGTGTCCTCTAATGTGGCTTTTTATTTTGTGTGTAATGCCTCGTGTGCCATCTTCAGAGACTGATGGAGTCAGCGCTGGTGACAAAGCTTCAGTCATTATCTCTGCAACTCAAGAACCTCGAGGAACATTCCAATAAGAATAAGCAGTTTGAAAAAGAGGTTTGTGTGTGTGTGTGTGTGTGTGTGTGTGTGTGTGTGTGTGTGTGTGTGTGTGTGTGTGTGTGTGTGTGTGTGCACCATCGACGGCTTCTTGACAACTGGGTGACAACAGGTGCTTTTGCGCTTGGAAGAGGTGCATGGCAGGAAAGGGGTGGAGAAGTTACACACTTGGTGGCTCAAGATGGACAAGCTGTTAAAGCTGCTGCTGAAGCTGCATAGCATGCAGAGCAGGAATCACAACCACCTCATCTCTCTGCCCACCAACTCTACCGACCTACAAAAGGTGCTTCAATTTTTTCTTTGCTTGCTAAACCATTGCAGATGATACATTTTGAGGGCATACCCCCGCGTGCACACACACAAACACACACACACACACACACACACACACACACGCACACGCACACGCACAGTCACTGCTTCAGAGGAAGTGCACGGAGTTGAGCGGAAAGTTGTTGGAGGCTCACGTAATCAGGAGGGACCTGGAGGATGAGTTCGAGGGATGGCTACCTGGGGTGGCGGCAGAGATGCGGCAGCGAGTAGAGGCGTGCAGCAGCAAGAGGTTCCAGGCGACCTTGCATGTGGACCACCTGCAAGGCACCCTCAGCCTCAGCCACTCCCAACTGCAGTCTCTCAGGAACACCATGCTCAACAACTCTGTCGGCTCTTTTTGCTAACCCATCAACTCTTGCTTCTTATCTTCCTCCTCCTTCTCATCTTTCTTCTCTACTTCTTTTTCCCATTACTTATTCCCCTCTTAATTCCTCTTTCGTTGATTTCACCTCTTCCTCCTCTTTCTCTTGTTCACTTCAAAACTTCTTCTTCTGTTGACCTCACAACTTCTTCCTTCTCTTCTTCCTTCTTATCTTTCTTTTCATTTTTCTTCTCTTCTTTCTTTTCATTTTTCTTCTCTTCTTTCTTCTTTTCTTTTTTATCTTTTCTTCTTTTTCTTTTTTTCATATTCTTTTTTTCATTTTCTTCTTCCTTCTCATCTTCCTCTTTCTCTATTTTCTCCCATTCCTATCTTCCTT
>OX387246.1:13338528-13351028 GCA_947562095.1 Branchellion lobata | reverse complement strand
TCACGTCTTTCTAGTGCTTGGGCTTTGTTATCAGAGGTGCCTTCAACACAAGGCCACCTCTTATCAACTCATAATTACCATTTTCCATATAAAATATACACGTTTGCATACCTGCATCCTCTACTGTATATATATATATATATATTTTTATTATTATTTTTTTTTTTAATTTTTTTTTTTTTTAAACGTCCAAAGTTTTAGTTGGGTAAACTAACTTATAGATTATAACTGCTCTGTATGTCTTCCCACGTGTTCTTAATTACTTCGCTATATAAAGGCATTAACAATGACTATTTCAAGCATGCGATCATTTGTAGGCATAATGACAACAACTGCACCTGAGAAGCAGGCATCACTCAGACCCCCTCAAGGAAAATCTCCTTAAAAGCTTAGCTTCATTGACAAAAGATGTTTTTTTGCTCATGAAATATTCTGTGGAACAATTTCCAGCAAGATCAAGTGTTGAAGATCAACTGGGTCTGTTGTTAGCAGGCATTAAATTCTTCAAGTGTATTACTTCTCGTCTCTTAATGAAACAATGTGACTACTATTCATTCACTGTTCTTATCATCCTCCTCCATATTCATTACTCTATTTCGTTAGTACTCGTTCTGTCTGACCCAATCTGACAAGTGCATTTGTAGAACTCATTTTACGCCAGCGTTTGAAGGCGTTCCCAAAAATACGCTTCACTCGCTGCTGGAAAGCCAACCTAGAATGTTGTCTGTTTTTTACTTGACTTCCTTTTTTAATGTGAGCTTAACCCAAATTGAATCGTTAACTTCACGCTCCGCAGTCGTTAACTTTACGCTTTCGCAGTCGTTAACTTCGCGCTTTCGCAGTCGTTAACTTCACGCTTTCGCAGTCGTTAACTTCACGCTTAGCATTCGTTAACTAAAGAGTAAAAACGCAAAACAATAAGTTCAATAGTGGTACGAACGAACTTGATGATAATTTTAATTTTTTCGTGATCTCTGAGTCTTAATTAAACATTGGTTTCGATGGGAAGTTAAGAATATTCATCGATGTGTTGTACTAACTTGAGGACGCCGAGTTCATTCATTGTATTGCATTGAACAGAGTTTCATTGTATTTTATTGCATTTTGTTATATGTTGAAGTCATTTTGAGGCTTGGATAGCCAGCTCAAAAGCTTTAGGTCAGGGTGATCTACTCGGAAACCATCGAACTAAAACTGTGCAAAGTAAACTACCTGACTTGCGTTTGAATTAAAATTTATGCTCGAAACAGCAATGCACAAATTAGAAATGATACTATTGTTAGCCTTTTCCTAAAACTAACAATACAATAATACTAACTTTATAACCTGCCTTGATTATCCTTGACTTCATTATAACTCCAATTTTATCAAAACTCAACTCACTTCTAACTCTAGATTTTGTCTGTCACATGTAGCCTAGCTCACTGAAAAGTTTGATTTGTAAGAAGCAAAAACTCAAATAAAGAACAGACGCCGTGATTAGGTGGCTTAGTAGCCTTGTAGCCAACAGAGAAAACCCACTCTTCTGGGGGCGCTTTGAATCTTGAATGCGATATACTAGGCCATTGATTAAGAAAGAGTTATTATTGTTCTAAATCAAACCGATTCTGAGTTCATTTTAATCCTTACCCTTACTTAAGCCTAACTCAAGATTGATCGTCACTATAACTTGCACTTGCCAGTGGCGGCAAACATCCCGCTTATTTGATGGTCTCTTGTGAAGACAGCATGGTCAGCACTATGCAAACTATTTGATTAGATAGCAGTCCTTTCAACATGGAGGAGCGCTCAGAAACGCCACGGTGGCAACTCACAGGCAAGTGTTGGAGGAGTATTACAAAGGCTGATTGTGGAGGGTGGTTTTATAAACTTATCGAGCACCTTCGGTACTACCTGTGCACGGAGGTGCTTATGACGAAAGTTTTGAGAACGTATTTTTAAGTGTGATATAGAGTGGCTTGAGTGGTTTTAGGTAACTACTCAGACGTTTGCCCCGTACTACTTAACTCTGGCCATTGAGACTAATGGCTTTGAACACTAGGAAACTTGTGAATTCCAGATAGTTTAGCTCATCATCAGTTATTATACGTAAATTATTTTTCAACTTTCCGGGAAATAATAAATTTAGAAGTTAAAATAGCGTTAAAACTTCGCATCGGTTGTTTGTCTTGGCGCCTTGCAAATGAGATGAAGACTAATAATGAAGAAAGATTTTTGAGCTAACTTAATCAAAGGATTTTCAAAGGGTTTTTCATCATTTTCTCTAAGGGTTCGATTAGTGGGAATGTGAGGACTGCTCGCATGTAGACACACACTCATCGATCGGTACTCGAAAAGAGTGGAGCTTATCGCACGAGAGGTCTTGAACGAAACACATCAAACCACCTGAGCTACTTCATCTGCCACTCTTGTTACCATGAAAACGGGATTTTTTGAAACACGTGATCACGAACTAGTCGTTTGACGTGCCTCGAGGTTTGCAATAGGAATTCCCAAAGACGAACATATAATCAAAGGTCTCACCAACTTTGGAACTTGAGGAATCTCAGCAAGATATTCGATGTTTGGTAGAACTCAGCGGTTTCAAGCATCTGATGCACAGGCCCCAAAAGACCAAAACCACCGAGCAACTCAACCCAACCTCTCAATTCAAATGTCCATTTTGCCTTCTACTTGGTCCAGTTCAAACTTCGAAGTATTTCCGTTTTATAATTATTAAATGCTATAAATATATTCTTCTTGTAATCCACCCATCTTAGAAGAACAATTCTTGCTTAAACAAATGGAAAGTGTCAATTGAGGGCACCTTCATCATTTCAACTCCCGCCCTTTTACGAGCATGTCATTCTACCACAAGTCCTCGAAAAAACCCGTTCATTTTTCATCCTGCCCTCTACTCATGTGAACTCGCCTTTCCTTCCTTCTCCCATCCTAGCATTCTTTTTTTTGTTGAACTTGCCTACTTCGGATCAAATTTCTCAGTGCATTTCACAGTAAGCTGAACGAACAAACGCTGCACTTCATGAACTTTCGAGTGGCGTGGCCACAGAGGTGAGGTCAGAAGAGCGTGTGACCACACCGACTAAGACACGCTTCGTCGTACAGTCAAATGTGCTCTTTGTGCCTCTTCGGAATAAAAAACAAAAAGTAAAAGTTTATACAAAAAATAACTCGTAACCACTAGCCTAGTTACAAAATAAATGATAGAAAGAGTGTAATAAGTTAGAGTTGAAATGAGTGATTGTTTGTGTTCGCCACCAGAGTGCGTGTGCTTCCACACGTGAGGTGGAAGGGATGACACGAGAATATGAAACGTAAAAGCCACCACCGATAACAAAGGATTACAATAAGAGTGGAGTGGAAGGTGTGAGACACTGGAGCATGTAGCATTGGTGTTGTGGCGTGGAAGAGCTTTGTGAGGAAGATGGTGTATGAAGTATGGCGATGAAAATGATGACGGTGTTTGCTGGTGATAATGATGATAGTGGCGGAGATAATGATGATAGTGGCGGAGATAATAATGATAGTGGTGGTGATAATGATGATAGTGGCGGAGATAATAATGATAGTGGTGGTGATAATGACTGTAGTGGTGGTAATGACGATAGCGGTGGTGATAATGATGATAGAGTGGCGGCAATAATAATGATAGTGTGATGATGATTGAATGAAGTGGTGAAGGGGGGGGGGGTGAACGGAGACAAAGAATAGGAACTGCTCACTTGACGACTTATGCTGGGTGCTAAAGTTTCAATGATGTTCAAAGAAATAAATACAGTCAGCAATGCCACCGTGGTGGTGATTTGTGGTGATCGGGTGGTTAGTACCTGGTGATTATATACAAGATATGATTTACAATTTGAATGACACTCTGTCATCAAATCCTCAAATAACACTCTTCAGGAAATGTTTCATCAAATGGCTTTAAGGGGATGTGCGCACGTGATAAAGTTGTGTATGCACGTGATGTTGTGTGTATGCACGTGATGATGTTGTGTGTATGCACGTGATGATGACAAGTGCGGAGATGTGGACTTTGAACGGCGAAAATAATTCGTTCGAAAATAAACGAAGGGCGCTTAAAACAGTACAAACATGATGATGACGAAGAGGAAGATGATGATGGTTATGACGATGATGATGATGATGATGATGATGATGATGATGATGATGATGATGATGATGACGTGGGGTGACGAAGGTGGCGGTGAGAATATCTTGCACTGACTGCTTGAATACAAATGCTGGCGTTGCAGGCGCCAGAGGTAGCTTATCTTCTTGCGTAACAATCATAATAAGTTAATAACATCAATAATATAATAGTAAATAAAAGTAATGATAATAACGATAATAATATATTTAATAACAGTAATACGAGGATACGAAAATTATAATTAAAAAAAATAAGCTTATTAAACATAAGAAAGGAAAGGTAATGAAAATAGATATGGAAACAACAGATAGAAAAAGAAGGGAGAGATGAATGACGCGGGAGGGTGGGTGAATGAGAGGAAGAGAGGCAAGAGACAGACGAGGATGGTGGTTGTTCGCTGGAATGCCGTCCATGGGTAATCTTGGAAAGTTTGTGTGTGTGTGTGTGTGTGTGTGTGTGTGTGTGTGTGTGTGTGTGTGTGTGTGTGTGTGCGTGTGTGTCCATAAGTCTGTGAATCAATGAACGTGATTAATCTAGAGTTGTGTTTTTGGTGGGAGGAGAGCTGTGTGGTTGGTGTAGAAAGTGGTGGGGTGAAGTGAGGAGGGATTGGTGTAGTTGGTGTAAGGCACTGGTAAAATGCACACTCTTTGCAACTGATAACAATCAAAGGAAGTACAGTGTAGCTCGACTGGTAGCTGGTTGTGGAGAATGTACACGAAGGGAAGGAAGTGTGACGCCTCAGTGCTCCAAGCAGGTGTGGTGGCGGTGTCGGTAAAATTGTGGTGGTGTCTAACAAGAGTGATGTTGTTGTTGATTTCATGTTCGTGTTTAAAATGATTTTGTTGTCTACAATGATACACAGGAAGATATTGTGAACAGTGCTGGTGATGATATTCAGCAACAACGACGACTAAACCAACGACATCAACAATAAAATCAACAAAAACATCAACAGCAACATCATTATCAACATCAGCATTAACATCAAAAGCAACATCATCATCAACAGTAACAACAACAACATCAACAGAAACATCAACAATAACAGCAACAACAACCAGACGACAAAGACAAGCAACATTTCAATGAGGACGCAATAAAAGAGAAAAGTTGACTTTTGAAATAATATCAAATACGCCGTCGCGTTGCAATGATGGTGAAACGATGTTGCAGTGGTGTTGTGGTGGTGTTGAAGTGTTGTTGCAGTAGTGTTGTAGTGGTGGTGTAGTGTTGTTGTAGTGGTGTTGAAGTGTTGTTGTAGTGGTGTTGTAGTGGTGTTGAAGTTTTGTTGTAGTGGTGTTGTAGTGTTGTTGTAGTGGTGTTGAAGTGTTGCTGTAGTGGTGTTGTAGTGGTGTTGAAGTTTTGTTGTAGTGGTGTTGTAGTGGTGTTGTAGTGTTGTTGTAGTGGTGTTGAAGTGTTGCTGTAGTGGTGTTGTAGTGGTGTTGAAGTGTTGCTGTAGTGGTGTTGTAGTGGTGTTTTAGTGGTGTTGTAGTGGTGTTGTAGTGGTGTTGCAATAGTGACAAAACGACGTAGGAAGAGTTGAAGGAGGTATCCCGATGAGGAAGTGGTCTTGGAAGATTGACTGGACGTGATAGAGAGATAGGAAGAGAACAAGTAAAGAAAGAAAAAAGTAGAAAAAAGATGAAGTTAAGAAACAGAAAAAGAAAAGTTATGAAAATGAGGGAGGGAGAGGAGGAGAGATGGAGGAGGTGGGAAGGAGGGATCATCGGTTGATGGAGGGAACTTGCTGGTACATGTTGGAAGAGTGCATTGGGTAGGAAGCCTCGTACGCCTGCGTGGTGTCAGATGGCCTTATGTGGTGTGATGGCTTGACAGAGGTAAGAATGATGTACCTTGGTGCTGTTGTTGATGGAGAGAGAGGTGTGTTCGGGGGTGAGGATGCCCCGAGTGGAACCCTCCTCCATCTTCTCTTCCTCCCTGCGCTTCAGACACGCTGCTTTAGGATTCAGGTTGCGCTCTGGAAGTTAAGGTGGTCATGCTGCAGAACTGCGCCATCGTCACTTGACACAAGTTGATTAAGTGATGGGATAAGTGAAATACTGAAAGGCCTTTGAGTGAGGCGGAAATGAGGGGTTGAGTGAGGATCAGAGTATGGAGGGGATTTGGTATTTGGGCATTGATTGGAAGTTGATTCAGATTAATGAAGTATTAATAAAAGTATTGAAATGGTATTAAATAATGTTAAAACTGAAAAAAATATTGATTAAAGGAATTAATCATTGGAGAAGAGAGCAGACAGTAGCTGGAGAAGAGAGCAGATAGTAGCTGGAGAAGAGAGCAGACAGTAGCTGGAAAAGAGAGCAGACAGTAGCTGGAAAAGAGAGCAGATAGTAGCTGGAGAAGAGAGCAGACAGTAGCTGGAGAAGAGAGCAGATAGTAGCTGGAGAAGAGAGCAGATAGTAGCTGGAGAAGAGAGCAGATAGTAGCTGGAGAAGAGAGCAGACAGTAGCTGGAGAAGAGAGCAGATAGTAGCTGGAGAAGAGAGCAGACAGTAGCTGGAGAAGAGAGCAGATAGTAGCTGGAGAAGAGAGCAGATAGTAGCTGGAGAAGAGAGCAGATAGTAGCTGGAAAAGAGAGCAGATAGTAGCTGGAGAAGAGAGCAGATAGTAGCTGGAGAAGAGAGCAGACAGTAGCTGGAGAAGAGAGCAGACAGTAGCTGGAGAAGAGAGCAGATAGTAGCTGGAGAAGAGAGCAGACAGTAGCTGGAAAAGAGAGCAGACAGTAGCTGGAGAAGAGAGCAGATAGTAGCTGGAGAAGAGAGCAGATAGTAGCTGGAGAAGAGAGCAGACAGTAGCTGGAGAAGAGAGCAGACAGTAGCTGGAGAAGAGAGCAGATAGTAGCTGGAGAAGAGAGCAGATAGTAGCTGGAGAAGAGAGCAGACAGTAGCTGGAGAAGAGAGCAGACAGAAGCTGGAGAAGAGAGCAGATAGTAGCTAGCAAAGAGATTTGAAGGTGGTAAAGTGAGTTGTAGGATGGAAGACAGGCGCACCAGAAAGGAAGGACTAGTGAAATAACATGCAGTAGCTAGCATGCAGACGGTGACGTGGAAAAAACAACAAGGGGAACTTGGAAAACAACAGCATTAACAGAATTTTAAAAAAAGTCAAACAACTCTTACTGTGGTTTTTGGTGCATAACTTCCTCTCTAAAACACAAATACACACCCACCTCACACACACACACACACACACACACACACACACACACACACACACACACACACACACACACACACACACACACACACACACACACACACACACACAAACACACACACACACACACACACACACACACACACACACACACACAAACACAAACACACACACACACACACACACACACACACACACACACACACACACACACAAAGACACACACACAAAGACACACACACAAAGACACACACACACACACACACACACACACACACACACACACACACACACACACACACACACACACACACACACACACACACACACACACACACACACACACACACACACAAACACACAAACAAACACACACAAACACAGTTGTACCTCTGACTTGTTGTTCGAGCACCGTGATGAGCGACACGGCGTTCTGGAGCACTCCCAGCTTGGTCTGGGGCTTGTCGAGTTGCAAGTGCAAGGTCACCATGCGACCCAGCTCCTTGAAGGCACCGTTGATGTCCCTCACACGCACCCTGGTGTTCCAGTGCTCATGACGCAATCGGTGTCATCCACCAATCGACATCGACCAATCGTCATGGACCATTCATCATGAACCAATTGTCATCAAGCAATCATCATCAACCAATTGACATTGACCAATCATCATCGAGCAATTGACATTGACCAATCATCATCGAGCAATTGACATTGACCAATCATCATCGAGCCCGTGTCACATTATAAGTCATCGCAAACAATAAGGATGTTGAGTTGTTTGAAGCATGTTGATGTTTGAACAGTGCTACTGTTGTTGTTTGAACTAAGTCGTTGTTGTTGTTGTTGTTGTTATTTTTCAAACTATGTTGTTGTTGTTGTTTAAAATAAATTGCAAAAAAAACGAAATATGCAAATATGGGAAGGCGCACTTTGAACGGTGTAACATGCACTAGAAGGAGGAGCATAAATAAGAAAGATGAAGGAGGGATGATGAGGTATAAAAAAGAGAGGAGGAAGCGGGGGAGGAAGACGGAAATGAGAAAGGAAAAGAGGAGAAAAAGGTCCATGAAGAGAAATGAGAAGATAGGACCAAAAGGAAAAGGAAAAGAAGAGAAAGAACACGAAGAAGAAAAAAAAGAGAAAGAGGGGGGTGAAAAGGAAGGAAGAGAAGGATGAGGTGAAAAGAGGGGATTGATGAGCAGAGCCATCAAAATGTGTCAAGTCTATATTGTCATGCAGTGAGGAGGATGAAGATGATGATGAAGATGAGTGTATTTATGATTATGATGAAAAGGGTGACAATGAAAACAATAATCATAGAAACAACAATAACGACGGTGGTGATGATGATAACACAAGGGAAAGGAGTGGGTATGGGTTGAAGGTTGTTGTGTCATGCATGAGAGCTTCAAGAAGCAAGCGTGCAACACTACAAAGAAAACAACAACAAAAACAACAACAAAAACAGCAGAAAAAACGATAGCAAAAACAAAAATAGCAACAGCAACAAAAAAAATAGCAACAGCAACAACAAAAATAGCAACAACAACGACAAGTGGTGACGGCATGCGAGGTTTCAGTGGAGTTGCAACGAACAACATGCACTACTTTATATTTATTCCTTCCTGGAGTGCCTTCGGAGGAAAAAGGATGGAGAAAGAAAGAGAGGGAGAGAGAAGAGAGAAAGAAGAGGGAGAAGAGGGAGAAGAGGAAGAAGAGGGAGAAGAGGGAGAAGAGGGAGAGGAGGGAGAAGAGGGAGAAGAGGGAGAAGAGGGAGAAGAGGGAGAGGAGGGAGAAGAGGGAGAAGAGGGAGAAGAGGGAGAAGAGGGAGAGGAGGGAGAAGAGGGAGAAGAGGGAGAGGAGGGAGAAGAGGGAGAAGAGGGAGAGGAGGGAGAGGAGGGAGAGGAGGGAGAGAGGGAGAAGAGGGAGAAGAGGGAGAAGAGGGAGAAGAGGGAGAAGAGGGAGGAGAGGGAGAAGAGAGAGAAGAGGGAGAGAGGGGAGAGACGAACCTCTGAGTTGTTGTTCCAGGGTGGTGATGACATTGACAGCCTCTTGCACAATCATCAGACGAGTCATGGGCTGCGAAGAGCCAGTGTGAAGGGAAATCATCTGACCCAGCTCCTTTATGGCCTCGTTTATGTCCTTCACCCGCAATCTACAACGGGGTAGCCATCGGTCATCAAAATCCCTCCTACTCACACTAATCCTTCTCTCTTAATCACACGAATCCTTTCCTCCTACTCACACTAATCCCTCTTTCTTAATCAAACTAATCCTCCTCTTCTACTCACAATAATCCTACTCTCTTAATCACAATAATCAATTGTCTTTACTCAAGCTAATTCTCTTTTCCTGATCAAACATATTCTTTCATTTTCCTGATAATCACACTTATCGATGTTTTCTAATCATCACACCCCTCCTCACTTCCTGATCATCACACCCCTCCTCACTTCCTAATCATCACACTCCTCCTCACTTCCTAATCATCACACCCCTCCTCACTTCCTGATCATCACACCCCTCCTCACTTCCTAATCATCACACTCCTCTTCACTTCCTGATCATCACACCCTTCCTCACTTCCTAATCATCACACCCCTCCTCACTTCCTAATCATCACACCCCTCCTCACTTCCTAATCATCACACTCCTCCTCACTTCCTAATCATCACACCCCTCCTCACTTCCTGATCATCACACCTCTCCTCACTTCCTAATCATCACACCCCTCCTCACTTCCTAATCATCACACCCTTCCTCACTTCCTAATCATCACACCCCTCCTCACTTCCTAATCATCACACCCCTCCTCACTTCCTGATCATCACACCCCTCCTCACTTCCTAATCATCACACCCCTCCTCACTTCCTAATCATCACACCCCTCCTCACTTCCTAATCATCACACCCCTCCTAACTTCCTGATCATCACACCCCTCCTCACTTCCTGATCATCACACCCCTCCTCACTTCCTAATCATCACACCCCTCCTCACTTCCTGATCATCACACCCCTCCTCACTTCCTAATCATCACACCCCTCCTCACTTCCTGATCATCACATCCCTCCTCACTTTTTGATCATCACACCCCTTCCCACTTCCTGATCATCACACCCCTCCTCACTTTTTGATCATCACACCCCTTCCCACTTCCTAATCATCACACCCCTCCTCACTTCCTAATCATGAAATCTTTCCCTCAGAAGTAACAGGTCGACAATGATAAAGAGAACAACGGACACCACTACAATCCTTCCCATCAACGCCACAGACACTTATGCGTTGCATCAGTGTGTGTGTGTGTGAGAATTTTGTGTGGTGACGTGAGTGTTTGATGACGTGAGTGTTTGATGATGTAAGTGTTTGATGACTGAGTGTGTGATGGCGTGAAGATAACGTGGAGATGACGTGAGTGTATGACAACGTGAAGATGACGAGAGGATGAGGTGAATGGTTGGAAGGAAGAAAGGATGAGTGATGAGTGACATCACGAGAGTTTGGATGCATTTGAGAAAAAAATGAAGATTTGATGAAGGATGTAGTAAGAGAATGGATGAACGGATGGAAGGCAAGGATGAGTGAACGAATGGGGTCGAGGTTTTATGATTGGATGGCCAAATGTATAAGGGGAAGGTTAGACGAGAAGAGAATGAATGAAAAAGAAGGAAAGAAAGGAAATGGATAAAAAGGGAAAGACGAAAGAATGAGAAGAGAGGATGGATGGAGAAGAGGATGGATGGAGAAGAGGATAGCACGGAGAACTCACCAGATTCATTACAACACTATGACTACTTGAAGATGTACGATATAGAGACGCTGTGTCACTTATGAGTGCATCCTTCAAGACGGCCCTTGATTCATTCAGTCATCATGGCGTACGAAACAGGACACTACCGAACCATCAACGCACCACCATCCTCACTACCAACACACCACCATTCTCACTACCAACACACCACCATCCTTCCTACCAACACACCACCATCCTCACTACCAACACACCACCATCCTTCCTACCAACACACCACCATCTTCACAACCAACACACCACCATCCTCACTACCAACACACCACCATCCCCACTACCAACACACCACCATCCTCACTACCAACACACCACCATCCTCACTACCAACACACCACCATCCTTCCTACCAACACACCACCATTCTCACTACCAACACACCACCATCCTCACTACCAACACACCACCATCCTCACTACCAACACACCACCATCCTCACTACCAACACACCACCATCCTCCCTACCAACACACTACCACCCTTACAACCTTCAAACCATCATCATTAAAACTACTATGCCACCATCACCTCTGCTATCCCCCCTCATCGCCACTACCCTCATATTACCCTCATCGCCACTAACCTCATATTACCCTCATCTCTGCTATTACACTACTACCCCCATACCACCATCATTACAAGCAGCACACTCGAAGCTTGAATACCATCACGGCACCATCATCTCTATCAACATAACACCACAAATAACCCAGCCATTGCTGCCTCATCACCCACCTTTCTCGGGCATTATTCTGCTGTCTCCTCACCTTCTCCCGCTGTGCCTTAGTTTCAGGACTCAAGTCTTCATCATCGTCGTCTTCATCTCCTCTGTAATGTCAATATCATCAGCATCATCATCATCACCGTCCTCCTCCTCCTTCTCCTCCTCCTCCTCATAATCATAATCATCATCATCATCATCATCATCACCGTCCTCCTCCTCCTTCTCCTCCTCCTCCTCATAATCATAATCATCATCATCATCATCATCATCATCATCATCATTATCATCATCATCATCATCATCATCATCATCATCATCATCACCATCATCATCATCATTATTACTAGTACGTTTATTATCATCACGTTTTCACCTTAAATAGTCATCGACAACCATTTTAGAGCAAATAAAAACAACAAAAGCAACAACAACATCATCAAAAACAACAACATCAGCAACAACATCAGCAACAACATCAACAACAACGGGTACTTACGACCTGGCTCTCTTCGAGCCTGTTTTCACTGACGTCACAGAGGACGCCTTGGTACTGTTGTCACTTAAACTCGCCTCGTACCTGCTTGCTAATTCCTCCTTCACGCCGTCTGTGTACGTTTGTACGTGTGTGTGTTTGTGTG
>OX387246.1:13323528-13331028 GCA_947562095.1 Branchellion lobata | reverse complement strand
AGGAAGGAAGGAAGGAAGGAAGGAAGGAAGGAAGGAAGGAAGGAAGGAAGGAAGGAAGGAAGAAAGGAAGGAAGAAGGGAAGGAAGGAGGCATCAGCCCTCAACAAGCCACTCAAATGTGTCCCATAAAAAGAATTTCAAGTTATAAAATTACGAATTCTGTTCTCCAAAAGAGTATTTCATTTCACACAGCGCACACCATACAGGGCCCTAGCTGCACATAAAAATATACGTTTATACAAATACACACACACACACGCTTATATATATATATATATTTATTTATACACACACGTATATGCATACATGCACGCACACACACACACACACACACACACACACACACACACACACACACACACACACACACACACACACACACACACACACACACACACACACACACACACACACACACACACACACACACACACACACACACACACACACACACACACACACACACACACACACACACACACACACACACACACACACACACACACACACACACACACACACACACACACACACACACACACACACACACACACACACACACACACACACACACACACACACACACACACACACACACACACACACACACACACACACACGCACGCACACGCACACGCACATAAAGGACTAAAGAACACTGCGATGAGAATGGCGATGGTGGAGTTGATGTTTATTTTACTCTAAATCAAACATAACTACCAATTGTAGATAAGTGAGTGAGTGAAGAGCTTGGAGGAGGTGGAGGAATGAAAATACAAAATCCAAAATAGAACAATAATGAAGGTTAACTTATAAATCAATAAAAAAGTTTGAATGGACGAATCAATGATTAGAAAGGAGGACGTATGAATGATGGAAGAAGAATGTGAATGTGGAGCGATGGAAAAGGATGGAAGAGGATGAATAGATGACTCAAAACGATGGAGGGATGTATGAGTGGATGAATGAAGTAAAAATGAATGAACGAGGAAATGATGAAAGGCTGAATGGGGCGATCTAAGAGATACAAGGATGAGAGGGCTACTGGAACTTGAAAGATAAATGAGAAGGAGCTTGGAAGTTTTAGAGGAGTTGAGTTGTCAATGCACAAGGCACTGACTGCATGGGGATGCATTAGTCATCGCTGAGACGCTGCAAAGGAGGAAAGAAATAATATGGATTTGCAAATGAGAAAATCAATGCGAACAAAAATGAAAAGATGAATGGATGGATGAGTGAAAAGATGAATGGATGGATGGGTGGATGGATGAGTGAAAAGATGAATGGATGGATGGATGGATGGATGGATGGATGGATGGATGAGTGAAAAGATGAATGGATGGATAGATGGATGGATGATGAAAAAATGAATAGATGGATGATAAAAAAATGAATAGATGGATGATAAAAAAGTGGATGGATGGATGAGTGAAAATAGAAAGTGACGAATTGAATGAAAAATATTTAAATAATTTGATGAGTGAACGAATAACATTGTGGAAGAAGGATAGATGAAAAATCATGAAAATTGACAGATTAATAAACGTGGAGGAGAAATTCATAAGGGGTGGGGGCTGGAGGAGCATTGAGAGTGGTGGAAGGGATTGGGAGGATAATGTTGATCTTGTCTATTAGAGTTGACGAGAGAGGATGGATGTCAAGGGATTACCATAGAAGGGCTGTTGTTTTCTGAGACTTGTATAAGAATTGGTATTATTAGAAGCATTAGCAAAAACTATCAGTTTTCGGCTATTTAAACCTTATTAGCATCATCAGTGAAAGTATTAATACTGGTGAAAGGATCAGTGTCAGTACTGGTGGAAGAATGGTATTTCATATTCCACTCCATTGCTTCATTCATTTAATTTGTAGCAGAAGAATCCTTGTTTGAGAGTAAGAGGTGTCGTATGAGGATTCATGTGCTTCAGAGAGTCAATTGAGAGGGGTGGAGAGTGGGGGAGGAGAAGTAGTGTGAAGAAGAAACATTTTTTTTAGTAAACATCTTAACACACACAACTTCACACACAAACAAGTACAAACACACGGCTGCATACACGCGCACAAGTATGCACACATAATATACACAAACAACTAAACACCACAGTCAAGAATACACTACACATAAGTATACTCACACGAGTATACACACACAAGTGAACTCACGCAAACAAACACACAGCATACACGCGTGAACCGCCTCATACACCACTTTTATGACATATATTTCACCAGAGAAAAATAATTTCTCAAGAACTTTCAATATGAAACGTCATCAAATTCATCATCAACCTCTGCAGCTATGAGCATTTCATTCATTCAATCGCTCACATAACTCCACTAATTCATTCATTCATTCGCTCACATAACTCCACTAATTCATTCATTCATTCATTCACATAACTTAACTAATTCATTCATTCATTCGCTCACATAACTCCACTAATTCATTCATTCATTCGCTCACATAATTCCACTAATTCATTCATTCATTCGCTCACATAACTCCACTAATTCATTCATTCATTCGCTCACATAATTCCACTAATTCATTCATTCATTCACTCACATAATTCCACTAATTCATTCATTCATTCACTCACATAACTCCACTAATTCATTCATTCATTCACTCACATAATTCCACTAATTCATTCATTCATTCATTCACATAACTTAACTAATTCATTCATTCATTCATTCACATAACTTCACTAATTCATTCATTCATTCATTCACATAACTTAACTAATTCATTCATTAATTCATTCACATAACTTAACTAATTCATTCATTCATTCATTCACATAACTTAACTAATTCATTCATTCATTCGCTCACATAACTTCACTAATTTATTCATTCGCTTATCGTTCAATTCATTCTTCCATTCGTTGATCAATCCTCCATTCATTCTCCCATCAGTTTTTAATTATTTAATTTCCATTTTTCATTCATCCATTCACTCATCCATCCATCCACCCATTCAATCGTTCATGTTCACTATGGCCACTCTCAAGCTCCAAGATAAGACATTTCTCGCGAAGCATAACAATAAATTAGATTTATTGATATTATTATTATTAGTATTATTATTATTATTATTATTATGAATACTCGAATAAATTGCACATAATGGTTTTTTGCTTGCAACAACATCAATGCACTTCAGTGGAAGGCGTGTTGGAGTGGCATATGAGGGAGGTTGTTTTGTTGAAGAGAATACAAGACAATACAAAAACGAATATTATTATATTAACCCGTAAAATTTAGAAGAGAATTATTAGTAGCCGAAGTGTGGATTGCCCATTTGATTGCATCAGGGCGTTCATGATGGAAAGATGATGTGAGAAAAGAGTGAGTTGAGTGTGTGATGGTGTGGTGGTGGAAAAGGGGTGTGATGGGAATGGTGTGTGATGAGAATGGTGTGTGATGAGAATGGTGTGTGATGAGAATGGTGTGTGATGAGAATGGTGTGTGATGAGAATGGTGTGTGATGAGAATGGTGTGTGATGAGAATGGTGTGTGATGAGAATGGAGTGTGATGAGAATGGTGTGTGATGAGAATGGAGTGTGATGAGAATGGTGTGTGATGAGAATGGTGTGTGATGAGAATGGTGTGTGATGAGAATGGTGTGTGATGAGAATGGAGTGTGATGAGAATGGTGTGTGATGAGAATGGTGTGTGATGAGAATGGTGTGTGATGAGAATGGTGTGTGATGAGAATGGTGTGTGATGAGAATGGTGTGTGATGAGAATGGTGTGTGATGAGAATGGTGTGTGATGAGAATGGTGTGTGATGAGAATGGTGTGTGATGAGAATGGTGTGTGATGAGAATGGTGTGTGATGAGAATGGTGTGTGATGAGAATGGTGTGTGATGAGAATGGAGTGTGATGAGAATGGTGTGTGATGAGAATGGAGTGTGATGAGAATGGTGTGTGATGAGAATGGTGTGTGATGAGAATGGTGTGTGATGAGAATGGTGTGTGATGAGAATGGAGTGTGATGAGAATGGTGTGTGATGAGAATGGTGTGTGATGAGAATGGTGTGTGATGAGAATGGTGTGTGATGAGAATGGTGTGTGATGAGAATGGTGTGTGATGAGAATGGTGTGTAATAAGAATGGTGTGTGATTGAGGGACACGTAGTATGTGAAAGAAGTGGAGTGTGAAGGAAGTTGTGTGAAAAGGTGGTTTGAAGGGGTGAAGACAGTGTTGTTTGCAGGGGAGTGGCAATCAGTGAGCTGCGACGATAAGCGAATGGCCATAAAAGAATCCACTTATTAGTATATGTGTGCACGTGTGTGTGTGTGTGTGTGTGTGTGTGTGTGTGCGTGTGTGTGTGTGTGTGTGTGTGTGTGTGTGTGTGTGTGTGTGTGTGTGTGTGTGTGTGTGCATGTATGTATGCATGTATGTGTGCGTGTGTGCCTGCTTTCCAAATGTGAAAAGCCTTCAGAACGGAGAATCCAATAAAACAGCAAATTTTAATTAAGGAACAAAAAGCGAACGTTTAATTATTCGAAAGCATTGTAAATTCAAATGAACGCCAGCCTCCAAAGTCCTTTTAATTGCACAATTTGCATCTTTAAGGCTGTCTGGAGCCTTCTAAATTGAACCACACGCAAGCAGCACGCCCCAGATAACAATTGAATATAATGTGTTACTATGAGGAGCAACAATGGAATATAACGTGTTATCAAGGAGAGCAATAATTGAATATAACGTGCCAGTGAAGAACCTCGACGGAATACAAAAGTGAGAGTTAACAAGGAAAGAGAAGTGTTGATACGGCGGTAACAAGAAAACACAACATGTTACTTGGGCTCATGTTCTTCAAGAAATCAAGAAGAATTACTCACTGAATTGTTGCGGGCTCTCTTCGCGTCACATGTGTCTTTCATGCTCCTTCCTGTGTATGTGTGTGTGTGTGTGTGTGTGTGTGTGTGTGTGTGTGTGTGTGTGTGTGTGTGTGTGTGTGTGTGTGTGTGTGTGTGTGTGTGTGTGTGTGTGTGTGTGTGTGTGTTGTGTGTTATTTTTTTAAATGTCTGTGTAAGAAAATTCTTAAATGTGTAAGTGTATTTCTGTATGCGTAAATGTGTGTGAGGACTGGCGTACAGGCAGGGGGGTGATGAGGCATCATGCGCGTTTAACCTAGACAATTAAAGGAGTGTTAAAAGTTAAGCATAAAATAGCGCATGGAAGAGCACAGAAAAGCGTTTATTTATGGGCTGGTTGAGAGCGCGTCAGGATGGATAGCTTTATAATTGCGTCTGCTGAAACGCAAAGCTTTTTAGTGCGTGAAGAAATATCTGATTACAGATCCATTAAGAGTCAGAATCTACAGCTTCTTCCAAGGGCTCTACCACACTGCTACTACACCACACCACTATTACTACTACGCCGAAACTCACAAAGTAAATGCCGATGTGGTGTGGATGGTGTGTGACAAACAGTCAGAAACCAAAAGAAATGCAAGAAGGCAAAAAAGGGAAGACAAGTAGACAGAAAAGAAGATGAAGACAAGGAGAAGGCCAAATAAGCTTCCAGAGAGACTCACGAACGCATGAGTTATCAAGCGTCTAATGGCGCTGCAGCGCATAAAGTGTGCTGATTGCTGCAGATAAAAGCTGACATTTTCATGATAACATTTCACTTTTTATATCTTTATTACACTCTTTATGACTAACTTATCATTTATATTAGAAAATAATTATGTCAACAAAGCGAAGCAATGTCTAATTGCGGCGAATAAAGTGTGGAGGAGGAGGATGTGTGCGACATTAAGATGCTGATTGTGGAGGCGAAAATGAACGAATTATGGGAAGAGGGAAAAGTGGAAGATTTCAAGCAAGTAGAGAAGATGAGAAATGTAATGAGAAGGGAAGAAAAGAAAGAAATATAAAAATCGGAAAAAGAAAGCAAAGTGGAAGAAATAAAAAATAAGTTACCAGGAACGGTGTCGTCTCCAGCCCTTTTGAGGCTGTTGTAGAAGGTGGATCGGCTGGTGAGGGAGGGAGATGTAGTGGTGGGCCTGCTGGAATAGACTCGCTGGAACGGAGTGCCTGTGTGTGTTGTTGTACCTGTGGTTGTGGGTGTTGTTGTTTTGTTGTTCTTGTAGTTGTGTGTGATCGTTTGGTATGGTTGTATACTTTTGTGCTCGTGTGTGTGATTTTTTGTCTATTGCTATGCAGGTGTATGTTTGGTGGTTGTTTATTATTGTGACAGTGTGTTGTCGTGTAGTTTCGGTCAATGGCGTGTGTTTTTTGTAGTGATGGTGTATTGGAATTTGCAATGGTGTATTATTGGCGTATGTTGTTGTGTCTTGAGAAAAACGGAGAAGCCCGCAAACACAAGGGTGAAGACAGGACCATGGTTGTTTACAAGAAGGCATACATAATCATTGTGGGTAGTAAGGGTACTCAACTGGCCCCCTTCCACACCTCATTGCCAGACTGTGTCGCTGCACTACACACATACTACCTTCGTTGAGTGGCTGCTAAGTGAAATAGCATGATGCCCTGACGCAGTAACCAAAAAGATAAAAAAAGACAAAAAGAAGGGACCAAAAAGATAAAGAAAAAAACAAACAAAAAAATGAAAGGGTGCACAAAGAAAAGACAGAGACAAAGAAAGGCACAAAGAAATGATCAAGAGAGAAGCGGGTGTTAGTACAAAAGGTAGTTATAATTGCTTGCTTTGTTGTTCGGACTTGTGAGTTTTACGTGTGATAGTTGCTAATGTTACGTGTGGTGATGATGTGTTCATGTTGTTTTCTAATGTTTTTGTGGTGATGTGAACTAACGTTATGTTCGAGTGTTTTGTGCATACTGTAAGTTACATTGTGTTGTGTTCTTGTCATTTGTTCATGCTTTGTTCATGTCATGTGCACGTTATGTGTTGTCTCCTTGTTGTGTTCGCAATGCACACGTTGGTGTACCAAGTGAAAATAACCACTAGTGATCGATAGGTGATGCATTAACGATCGATAATGTCATTCTTCACGAAACTTGGGAATGAGTTATGAGGCCTCAACAATAACTTTGTGTGCCTTCGCTACCAAAGCTTCGATCGAAGGCGATGTGTTGCATGGGTTTTAGTGGAAGTTGTGGTGGCGCATGAGGTGTAGCGGAAGATGTTGTGTAACGGAGTATGCTGGAAGGATGAAACATAGAGAATAGGTTGGAAAAAAAAGAAACTAACGAATGTTTGTGTCGTTGTCTGTACTCTCTTCATTGTCATCGTCGTCGTCGTTGTTGTGGTTGTTGTTGTTGAGAGTCGTGGCGATGAAGGGAAGGGAAGGGCCATTGGAAGGAAATGAGGAGTTGTACTGGAGGAACAACAGGGTGTTATTGAAGAACAAAAAACTTAATTCAACTTCGAGGAAGGATCAATTGTTATACTTATACACGCCACCTCTTGAGAAACAATGGACTACTGATGATGCCTCCACCCGGCTACCACTCTTAATTGCTTAACTAACCGAATTATCTAATAACCATGC
>OX387246.1:13296028-13321028 GCA_947562095.1 Branchellion lobata | reverse complement strand
AAGGGAGATGCTGTGTTGATGGAAGACTGAATGCTGGCCAGAGTAGGAACCGGAGGAGAAAACATCTGATGGTGGAGATACAGTAAAATTCAAATTAAATTTATTTGAGAGGCCTATTGAATAATTCGTGGAAGTTTCAACTTTATTGTACAAGTTGGCAGTACAAGTTGGCAGTACAAGTTGACAGTTGGATCGTTGAAGGATTGGAAAGTATAGAATGCTTCCACATCCACATCCACACACACAAACACAAACAATTAGACACATACATTGGAACATGGCCATAAATCCGTTTAATTTTATCTAAAGTGCATATAATTTTGTGAGCCTGCTCGGAGGAAAAGTTCATTTCAACAATCAGAGTAATTTAATTATTCATACTACATGCCATTTGATGTTTGCCTGCATATGTGTGCTCGTGTGTGTGTTTGTATGTGTATGTGTTCGTAAGCGCTTGTTTTTATTCATACGAATGCGAACATGAAGGTGCTTGTGCGCGCATTTGTTGACTTCACGGAGACACAAACATCATCCAACCACCATAGTAGAAAACCAACATAATTATTTTAAAATAATTATTAACAAAAAGCTCACGCGCACATTCATATCACATACGAACACACACACATATATACATATATATATATACATGTATAAGCATATATACATATAAGCAGGCTAGGACTCAGCTAGCTAGATCATAAATAGCTAATGGAGAGGCGCAGCTAGCAATATTGATTGGGGCGCATATATAGAATTGTATAGGCTGAAGAAAGAAAGGGGCAGACAAAGAGTCGGTGTCTAGTTATGCTACCACTCCTGCTCACTCCACAACGTCCCACTCCTGCCTCACTGTCACTAGAAGCACCCATTGAGACCGCTACATCAAGGAACCCGTGTCATTAAAAAAAAACAACCATGACATCGGAGGACCCATAAAGACATCAAAGAACCAGCCATGACATTAGAAGACAATTGAGAGATTTTTGTCATTGCTCTCTCTTCACAAGACTACCTCCCAGAAGAGGTGTGGTGGAGCGTTGTGGTGGCTTGCTGATCAGTTCGCCTGCGATACTCATAGAAAGCTTTTTGGAGCTGTTCCAATGCGTTTCTTCGTGCTTGGAGCTGCACGCATAGGCACTCACAGAAACATCCCATGAGCTGAAAAGCACGAATGCTTGCTGACTTCATGAGCACCCTTCATGTCAACTGGCCTCGAATGCATATAACACAATACAGCGACGATACTGTCACAGTGGCATTTAACCCCAAAAAGTTTAAAGACAACTCTATTGTCGAATGGCTTAATTGCATTAGAAGGGAGTCTTCATTATGAAGCGCTATCAACCGAAGCGCCCTCGTTGTCCTGAGTAATTTACAATCAAAATAATTAGAAAGTTAAAACAAGAAATACATTGGGTTTTTGTAATTGAAGAAAGAAATACGTGAGGGCTGAAAATTAAAATTAAAGATTTCTATTCTATGTGAAATCGTTTTATTTTATTGGTTGAATAAGCCAGATAAATGAATAATGATGCAGGTAGTGGTCGGGTCAGTTGTTGTTGGTGCAACCTGAGCCTTATTATTATTTTGAATAGTTATTCTTTTCTATAAAATGCCATGTTGAGACGCGGAATTGCAACTAAATCAACTGATTTCTCAACGACCACTTAGTGGTCATGAGGTTGGAAATGAGTGGAAAGGTGTGTGAGTGATAGGACGAAGGTTAATTGACTGTATGATTGACTTGAACTCTTCTGAACAGAAACCCACTGCTGATGTTGATTAATTCAAAACGGTCAATGGGAAAGGAACTGACATTTGAGACTTGTGAACCTTTGGGAACTTAATCCTTTAAAGAAAGCATATCATAACTAGATAAATTAACGCTTATTTTGATAAACTTATCACTAAAAATAGAAAACGTAAAAGACTTATTTCACTATTAATTAGATAAATTGGTTAATTTTCTTTTTTTTTTCAAATGGCTGTTGATTGAAACGATGCCTTCAATTGCACTTGCGCAAAAAAGGAAAGCTACAAACGTCGGGAGTGTAAAAGTGAACATGAGGTGAGCGACCATGAGATCATGGTTCAAAAGTGGATGGTGTGCAATGGAAGAGGGCAGTAATTAAAAATTATTTTTTTCATTGATCAGAGTCAGAGATAGAGGTGTGAGGCTAGTGGAGTTGATTGAGAGAGGAAGAAGAGGTGGAAACGCAATCAGTGAAAGTTTGAGATGAAGATGCCATCAAATGGAAGCGGTGAAGAAGCAGAGAAAATAAATAGAGTGAATGGAAAATGAGGATACTTTCAAAGAAGAATGTTGACTGTGTGCATTTGACAAAATAATGTAAACATGGGAAAAAATCAATTGTCTAGCAGGAAGACAGAGAAAATAAAGAAAAGAAAAAATAGAGAAAGGAAGAAAAGACTCACAGCAGAGAAGTCAAGGAGGTCTGAAAGTTCCTTGTCTGGAGTGGCTGTGCCGCTATCAGCCATGCTTGCTTCCCCTCATCACAAGCCCACCTGCAACAACAATAACATTACAACAATCACTATTGAAGATTCTTATTGCCCACTTAACTGTAATGGTCACTCACTTATTCACTGCCATCTTTATTTACCATTTATTCTCATTCAGTGTTTGAACTTTAAAAAAATTGCATATTATGCAAAAATAGATTGAAACTGGCGTTGACTATGATACAATATACCTAAAACAAGAATACAAATATAATATTTGCATCACCAGAATGTGAAAACTAACAAGTAGCATGGTAATTTAAATTGTGATGAAAGAAGTTATTACTTGTAAAAAGAATCTTGTGTTCTTGGGTGTTAGTATTCCAGTACCTATGTAGATCTGAGTAAAGAAATTTAAAAAATTTAAAAAATTAAAACAAAACAACGCACCAAAGCTGCTGCCGAATTGAGTGAAACACTTAGATTCAGAGAACAGCTATATTGAAAATGCAAAATTCAATTATACTTATATTTGAAATGCTGAATGAGACAAGTTCAGGATGTGTTGAAATTTGGTTTGAATGCAGAGCTGACAATGGAACATCTGCCAAGACACCCCAATTGTTCACCCCTCTACCTTCACCACTCTATTGTGTGAGACCTCTTGAAGTGATATTTAATTGATATATACAACACGCTGTGCTCACCAGCCTTACAGACTTCGTGGTAACTGCGTTCCCGGTTGCATTGAGCTTATTTAATGCAAAATTATTTTTGACAAAATACTATCGTCGATCACAGATCAATCTCTGGTTTTTCGCATAAATATATTTTTTTAAATCCGATAATCATATTATTGGTGGACATGTTGATAATAGTCCTACAAACTACCATAAATTGAAAATCGATATTAATATACGCCATTCCAAAATTACAAATTGATCTTTCTGAATCTTCCTAAGCTCAGCATCAAATTTAACATTTAAATTACCGTTAACTTTTTTGTGTATCCAGTTTCTGTTTGCAAACAAATCTTAATCCGATAGATGTAAAAACTTTTATATATTTTTTTAAGTTACAATTTCCATAAAAAGAGTCAAACTTAACCTGAAAATAAATAAAACAACTCCGAATTACGAGCCAATGGGGCAGTCTCATACAGTGAAAAGAAAATGCGAGTGGGCATAGACCAACAATGAAGCATAGATGCTATATTTGTTTTAGAGCTCAATTCTTTTTCAAACAGCATTGATAAATTAGTAGTGTTTCATGGGCACAGTTTTAATAGTTCAATGTATAGTCATCTAAAAACACAAAACAAGTTTTTTCATGTTATTAGCTATGGAGTTTTTTTTTATAACCAATTTTATTCAGATCAAGTCCAGCATACGCTGGAAATGTTACAAAAACATGAGAAAAATCCAACTTACATATATCGTTTTGTTACTAAGAGTAAAAACTAAATCCAAAAGTTACTGTAGAATAAAATTCTATTTACTTAATTCCTTTTTGCTTTTCACGGAACATAGAGTTCCATTGAGTGAATGTTGCAAAATAAGAATAACGTCTGCGTGCCCAAAGAGAGCTTCAACAAATATTGTCCATTTTTCCGATTTTTAGCAGTTTAGCCACAGCAGTTTTCCAATTCCATTCTAATGTGATCTAATCAGGGCATTTGTAGCGAGACTTTTTGCAGCTTGTTCAAAGACGCGCCTATGGAAATGGTTTTACTTACTGTGGAATACTAGGAGACTGGCCATTCTATAACGGCGTTTGTTATTCAATTAAATTGCCCCTTTAAGAACTCAAACCTGAACTCACTTGTTGACCCTTTACAGAAGAACAGGCTAACTATTTTCCGCAAGCGCCTGAGTTTTACATGAAAACCTATAAAGTTACAGAGGGTCTAAGTGTAGGTCATGGAGTGGCTTAGTCACTAGTAGCCCACAGCGAGTGAAATCGTTTGCCAAGGAGCGTCTTTTAACAAAGGGCGTTTCACGAAGGCTTTGATTTGATTAAATTAGATAAAGTTAAGAGCAGAATCTAGGCAGCAGCAAATTTGACTTTAATGCATCTAGCATTAGAAATAACATTCCAATAAAAATATCATTTGCCAACTCTCTCGAAAAAATTTTGAAAATTAAAATCGAATCTAATGAATACATTTTTAACGCGTTCTTTAGCACTATGTTCAAAGGCGCCTCCATGGGAACGGTTTTACTAGCTGTGGGCTCCTAGAGGACTGGACACTCTAGGACGGCATCCGTATTTCAGTTGAGCTTTTAAAACTTAAACCTGAGCTCATCCGATCACACTTAACAGCTGAACAATATGCCGCAAATGCAGAAGTGTTGAACAAAAAACCATAAGATTACGAATAGTCAGTGTAAAAAAGGACAATTTGACTATAGACAATAGAAACAAACTGGTAAAAAATTAGAACCACATAACATAAATATTGCAGAGTTATTTCATCTTTTCCTTTATTTTCAATCTAAGTCATTTTTCATATTCGCAAGGAAGTTTGTTTGGATACCACAATTCTTTGCAATGCTTTCAACACTCGCTCACTTTCTTGTTTTTCAAGTTGGCAAACGGTATTTTTGTAGCCGATTGGTTGACGATTTTACAGCAATGCCTTCTTCTTCACACATTTCTCTAATTCACAAGTCCGTCAAGATACCACAAATTTTTGCAATGCTTTTCAACACTTGTTTACTTTCTTGTTGAGTAATTTGGCAAACAGTCTTTATGTAGGCGTTGGTTGACGATTTCACTGCAATGTCTGTATTTCAAACGAGAAAATGGCGGATTCGGCAATCTCTTTAAAAGCTTTTCAAATTGGCAAAAACTATAACTCTTAGATAAATTAACTTATTTATAACTAATATTTGAAATTTAAATTTCAAATAGTTAATAAAAATAGTTCAAATAAAGAAAATTAAAGTAACGGCATACACGCTTTCACGAAACCGGAAACGTAATTCAAACAACACTTTGTAGGTTTAAGTTTCAAAATAATTTAATTTTTATCATTTAAAAAAATGTTTCAATAAATTATTCTATTGAACGTGATAAAATTTCAAAGATTAAATTCTCAAAACTTTAGTTCACTTTTGCCTTTAGGAGCTGGACACCGATCATTTCAAGCCCATCGTGTTCGCAGTGCTTGTGTGATATGGTAAATGCTTCAAAATGAACATTGGAAAAGAAGAAGCTTTACTATTAAATTCTTTAAAATGGATCGACAACGTTAGTTTTTTCAGAAATTTATATGTTTTAACCATTTTCTGTGCAAACACAGTTAATCACACTCTGTTAGCGCCCAGCGCAATACATGAAAAAAAAAAAATATTGTTTATCAATAAATAATCTTAATATTTTTAACTGTCTGCGTCTGATGTGAGCTCCACCATAGAGCATGAAACGGTGTTCAATTTACGGCTATGCTCAGGTTTGAGTTTCAAAAGCGGCAACTCAGGTAAAAAATAGACACCGTCTTATAGTGGCTTATTCACCTAGCAGCCCACAGCAATTAACACCGTCTTCTTGGGAGCATCTTTGAGCAAAATGATAAAAAGAGCCTTAAAAATAGTAAAATGAAAAAAAATTGACATGAGAAGTTTTATCAAAAATTAATAAAAATTAAAAAAATAAAAATTTTGCAAACTTTTTTGTTATACTAAGGTTTCAAAAAATCAGTAACAATTGAAACTATTACTATAATTTTTTGAAATTACAAATTACCTTGGAAGGACATCAGTGGAGGTTTGATGAAGTATTGTGGTGAACACTTCAACCAACTTGCCACCCAATCATTCATTGAGACCATTTCACAAGTGGTCCATGGCCTCCAGCAAGAAAGAAGAAGGTTTGTAGGAGGTTTGTTGAAGCATCTTCAAGCATTAGCTTGTTCCTTGAAACAGGAGTGACAAGGAGTTGTGGAAGGGTCAAGTGACGTCACTTTTAATGTGGAACTGGCTTTCAAGTCACTCAAAACGTCATCAAGTTCCTTCCATCATTCTCCTCTTTCCCTCCACAAACCTCCGATTTGTGCTTGGAGTGCTCTGCCACTTGCAATGGCATCAACATCTTCTGGGGGTCAGTTCACTGAGGTTTTATTGTAATCTGACGTCATTTTTCTTTAGTTCATTTGTAAATTTCATTAGATCAGCTTTTACTTTTGTCTATCAAGTTAAAATTTAGAGAACTCAGGAAAGCTGCTTTAATTTTTTAATTTGATGTTGTAAAGGTTGTTTTTCGTTGAGTTGAATAAATTATTGTTTAAAGATTTTGTGGTTGTAAGCTTTCATGACCAAGCACTCGGCAGTTCTTGGCATCAGTGGACGAGGCACTGACCACTCTTCTCACTGACCTGCACTCCCTCTTGTTGCATGATGTCTGCCACTCAGACTTCAGCATCCTCCCTCTTCAAGCTCAACTCCTCAATGCCCTCGTCAGTTTCTTCATCAATCAACCTTCTGCTTCTGAAGATCCTCTCAAACTCTTGCAATCCTGTGTGCAAAGCATCTGTAAAGTCTCTTCACATCTCAGCCACTCCAAACGCCTTCTTTTCGCCATCTCTTCTCTCAAACTCCTCACCTTCAGGCTCACACAAACAACCATTAACCTGCAATTACATACCTTTGATTCTACTATTACCAAGAATAATAATAGTTATAGTGGCGATTATAAACTGAATAATAATAATAATAATAATAATAATAATAATAATAATAATAATAATAATTTAGTGACTGATGCAAATGAGTTTTGCAAGGGAGATGAGTGCACTGGGTTGATATCTTGTTCCTTTGTCACCGTTTCAAAGCGCCAAACTCCAAGAAACAACCACCATTTGCTAAGATCTACGCGGGAAGAGGGTGTGGATAGAAGAATGGTGGAAGAGGGTGTGGATAGAAGAATGGTGGAAGGGGGTGTGGATAGAAGAATGGTGGAAGGGGGTGTGGATAGAAGAATGGTGGAAGAGGGTGTGGAGATAAGAATGGTGGAAGAGGGTGTGGATAGAAGAATGGTGGAAGAGGGTGTGGAGAGAAGAATGGTGGAAGAGGGTGTGGTAAAGGAATTCACTGATGGAGATGTAATGGGTGGAGGTGGTAAAATGGATAAATGTGTAGTGGATGGAGGTGGTGAGGTGGATGGAGATGTGCTGCAGCTGTTGATGTTGGAGGTGTTGCAAGGGCACTTGAAGGGTGAACAGGAAGGTGAACAGGAAGATGGACAGGAAGATGGACGGATGGATACAGGGGCCTACTACAGCCTCAACGACGTGACAATTCACTACGTAGCCTCCCTGCTGACGACACTGGAATCCGTGCCTGTCCTTTCTCCTCTCTTGACCAAGCTCTCTCACCAGTACAGAACGCGAGCTTTCCTGAAGCGTACCCGGTTGCTAGGCAACCGTTACTACCGCTTCCTATTTCAGGTGGACTCAGTGCTGAAGCAGCAGCAAACAGGTCAATAAAGGTTCACTTTTCAACGCTTCTTGTCGTCTCTGTCTTGTGTGTCGTTGTTGCTTTTGTTGTTTCTTTTAATGTACCATAGTTGAGTTATGACGTGTATTAGCTTTTTTTTTATTGTTGCTGTTGTTGCTGTTGTTGCTGTTGTTGCTGTTGTTGTTGTTGTTGTTTATCTTAAGCGCCTGAGAATAGTCCTCAGATGCGCTAAAGCTGGTTGTGGAAGGCGCACAAGTTCATCATAGTGTTGTTGAATGTGTGATTATTATTATTTTTTTTATTTTTATTATTGTTGTTGCTGTTGTTGAATGGGTTGTGTATTCTCAGCGGAAATTAGCAGAAAATAAAGATGTAAATGTGTCATGCAGGAAAACTTGAGGTACTTTTGAAGCATGCAAGAAGAGGAGGAGGAGGAGGAGGAGGAGGAGGAGGAAGAAGAGGAAGAGGAGGAAAGGGAAGAGGCTTGCGAGTAGATTCAATGTATGTTAATGCCTTGAAGCAATATTGATATGACTTCTAACTAGGTCTGTGTTTTCACCAGACTCCTTGCATGCGTAATGAAGAGGGCGGAGCTTATAAAGACTGCCCAAATGTTCATAGATTGTTGCTACTTGGTCGGCAAGTTGCCACGTGGGGGTGCTAATGATGATGATGTCAGAAAGGTAATTGATGATGCTGATGTCAGGAACGTGGGTGGTGATGATGTTGATGATGTTTGGAAGGTGGGTGGTAATGATGATGATGTTTGGAAGGTGGGTGGTGATGATGATGATGTTTGGAAGGTGGGTGGTGATGATGATGATGTTTGGAAGGTGGGTGGAGAGGGAATAGTTTTGACTTGATGTTTGCAGGTGCTGCTAACTTGTCTCGAAGAACTGCCTACGTGTGAGAAGCAGAGGGTGCTGAGGGCTGTATGCAGCAACATGCATGGGTGGTCTGGTGGTGAAGAAGATGAAGAAGAAGATGATGATGAGGGTGCAGACGTCAATAATGGGACTTTGAAGAGGGTGCTGAGGTGGGTGGTGTCTGAAGGGGAGAGGTGGTTTGAGTTCCAAATGATTGCACTTCTAAACGGTCTGCATGATGAGGCGCTAAACTCTGAAGAGGAATTTTGTACGCAGGTGAGTTGTTTGACACCTTCAAAATGCATTGCACTACCGCCACCATACCCGTGCCACCGAATCTGTTACTACTGACTTTACTAATGTTAATTATAAATATGAGTAATAATAATAACGCTTATTATTATTGCTATTCTTCCATCGTCAATATCATGATAATTTTTACTGATATTTTCGTTCATACAATTGATACTATCATTTATGTTTTGTTGCACAAACTGATCAACTATTGTTCACAGACGAGAGACGGGATGTTTTTGTTGTTGTTGTACGACGAAGCTGCAACATATCGTTCCATCTTCACCAACGTTGCCTACAACAGCCGCAACATTACGCCTCTAGCTAAGGTTGTCTTGATCTCTTGTGTAGTTGCTGTTGTTGTTGCTTTTGTTTATGTTGACTGTTGTTGATGCTGTTTAGGTTGTTTTTCTCTGCAGTGGCAGGTGGTTTAACACGAACCCCCACAACCCTTCAAGCTTGTGCCGTCTTTGCTCGACCTTCAGTCACCCCACCCTGCCACCGCTGCCCTCTGTTTCTACCACACCTTCGCCACCACCTTCTTACACGAGACCTCTCCTTTGCCACAGTCCAGACTGCTCGCCTTTCTCAAGGCCTCCTTTACGAACGTGTGTTCTCAACAACTACAACCATCACAACAACCATCACAACAAACACCATCACAACAACCACCATCATTACAACCACCATCATCGCCACCTGATGCACGCTTGGATGGCGTCATCTTCTTCATCTTCCTTCCTTCCGTCCACTACGCCATTCAACTTTTCACCTCTTGTACTCACATTAATAAAAGTGAAAATGAAAATAATGATAATTATAATAACAATAATAATAAAAGCAGTAATAATAAAGTTATCGATGGTCGCGTGGCAACTATGAAGGATGCGCTGTTTGTGTGTGAAGGGGTCTTGGAGATGGCTCGGTGGCTGGTGGAGTCTGCTGCAGACAGCCACTTGCTGCTGTTTGAGGCGGTCTCCTGCGTAGCTCTGGTGTCGTCGCGTGCAGGAGAGGCTCTGAGAGAGGAGTGTTTGAAAGGATGGTCACGTGTAGTGCAACGCTTGATGGCTCAGGACCACAAGAACCACCACAACACTGACGACTCGAGGAGGTGTCTACTGGAAGGCCGGGTGCTGTTGCGACGTTTGAGCGGGCAGCTGCAGGCGGCAGTGGCAGTGCTTTCACGTCTGCTGCATAGAGACAAGCACCCTGATCAGCAGTTGCAGCAAAGGCTACGTTTTGTGACTTCACTGGCATCTAAGCTACAGCCCTACAGCGTCTGTGAAGAAGAAGGGTCAAAGTATGTTGGGGAGATGGTGGAGTGCTCCGGGGAGGGAGACCCTTTCCAGAAACTTTTCCCCGCTTCCTCCTCCGTCCACCACGTCTGCGTCGTCCTTCTCAAGGTGGCTTGTCGTCTCTTTCAATTTAGTTTTAGTTGTTTTTATGGTTGTCTGTGTTTGTGTGCTAGTATGTGTGTTTGTTCTTGTAGTTACGTGTTTGTACGTGTGTATATTTACTGTTTGCTTTGATGCTTAGTTTACGACTGTTTTGGAATGAAGCATGGAGCAAGAGAGGGTGAATGTTGTGTCAATGCAAGCGCAATCACTCACCAAACTATTTTTTCAGCACGTGTGTGTGTGGTCAGACGATGAACTGACCCGGTGCATGCACTTCCTCTCTCATAACCTCTTCAACATCTCTCCCCATCATCAAGACATCAGTAACATTGATGAAAATATTGTTGCCAGTAGCTATAAACTCTGTGTTTTTGTGTGTTACTTCATTAACTTTCAACAAAGGTTGTTCAAAAGGTTCCACAAAAGTGACCACAAGAACGACAAAAACAACACTTGCAACAACAACCACGACCTTAGCAACCACGTGAACAACGTCGTTGTCGACTGGTTGGTGGGTCATTTGAAAAGCCGACCAGAGTGTCCTGCTGAGGCCCTTCTCAAGAGGTTGCTGGTTCTGGTGCTGATTGCAAACCTGGTGAAATCGTCACCATCATCATCGTCGTCGTCGTCGTCGTCGTCGTCGTCACCATCATCTTCATTAAAACGCTTGCAAGACTATTTTCTGACATCTCTCAACTCTTTCTTTGCTGTTGATAAATTCATTAATGATGGTGGGGGTGATGGGGTGAGTATTGGTTTGAGTGGTGTGGGTGGTTTGGATGGTGTGGGTGGTGTGGGTGGTGTGGATGGTGTGGGTGGTGTGGATGGTGTGGGTGGTGTGGGTAGTGTGCGTGGTGTGGATGGTGTGGATGGTGTGGGTGGTGTGGGTGGTGTGGATGGTGTGCGTGGTGTGGATGGTGTGGGTGGTGTGGGTGGTGTGGATGGTGTGGGTGGTGTGGATGGTGTGGGTGGTGTGGGTGGTGTGGATGGTGTGGGTGGTGTGGGTGGTGTGGATGGTGTGGGTGGTGTGGGCGATGAAGAGAGTGGTGGGAACGTTGGTTGTAGGGGTGTGAATAAGAGGGTGGAGAGGAGGAAGAAGATGTTGAAGGTTTTATTGCATGGCATGGAAGTGTCAAACGTTGACGCATGGAACTCCTTCTTGTCCAAGAAAGCTCCCAACCTGCTGAGGATGGCCGAAGGGTGACACGAGTTCATAGCGATTTCCTAAGTAATTTTTTTCCAAAAATTTACGAAATAATTTTTAGTCTTTTGTTTCAAAATTCACGCAAAATTTACGTTTTAATCATTTCAAAGTTCGCAGTCCTTTTGCCTTCCCATTCAACAGCTTCCTCTGTGAAATTTTTTGATATAATTTTTAAAGAAATATAAAAATGTCCTAAAAATCCATTTTTTAAAATTAGGTCTCAGTACTTAAAAGCGAGATTTCGAATAATAAAAATCAGTTCCTTTCATGAATAATCAGGAACAAAACTTCTGAATATGAATTATTCTAATAATTAAAATTTCAAAATGAGAGATTGTTTTGGAAAGGTGGTTTGAGGTTGGAGCGAAGAGCCGGTGTGATTAAGTGGTGCAGAAAGGTGACGATCGCACTAATGGAAATGCTCGCGAGAAGCCACGTTTGTTGCTTATAACACCTGTCTTTGTTACAAGTCCAGCTCTCGTTAAAAACGTGTGTTATTATTGGTGTTGCAGTTTTTATTATTATTAGAATCTTTGTTTTTGTTGCTATAGTTACCGTTTATTATGATTATTATTGTTAATATGAGTGTCGCTGGTGTTGTTATTGTCGTTATTGTTAATTGAATGAGCACACACAGCTTCTATATAAGCCGCTTGCACTGCTACAACACAAGCAAGCCGATAACTTCTCAACAGCTTTCGTCACTTTGATCTGACAGCAAACATGGTTCGTGTATTCAATCATAACAGTCAATTATTGCTGTAATCTACGCTATACAAATGTTTAGACTAGATTAGATTAGTTATTGCGCTGGTCGCAGGCTTGGTACTGTCTTAGTGATTATTCAAATGTTGAATTTACCCTTTTAGAGTTTTTATTTTTCATAGTCCTTATTGAATAATTTTATCTTTTCCATAAGTGATTTTTATTCGAAATCATTATTTTTTATTTTTAAATAAAAGTAATCATTAATTGTAACTTTATTTTCTCAACTATAATATTGTTGTGCTTATTACCCCATCCCCATCGCGCATACACTGACATCTGCTTTGGTCTGTAGCGTGCACGTGCAGTGCTCTGGATCTTTTGATGTCCTATAAACACTCCATCTTCAACATTTTGGGTCCTAGAGAGGCGTAGGTCGAATGGATGGTCACACGGGTTTTATGCCTTTAAAGCCACAGACTTCCATACTGACTTCCTAGTATCCAGTTGCCCTTCTTCCATGCTGCAGACCACCAGCTCTCAGCGATGGAAACACTTGATATGGTTCAGTAGATTCCCTGCTGCCTTCACCGTCGTTACGACGTAAATCACAGCACGAGAGGTTCTACACGACCAACTATTGACTAGTGGTTATACTCGGGCTCGCATACTTAACGTGATTTAATGGCTCTTCGAACCTGACGCCACCCACTGCATTCCTCTCATGCCTCCATACATACACACACACACACCTGACAGAATAAACAGAATAAACAGAATAAAGCCACGGAGCAGCAATTGAAAGGTGATTTGGATGCTAATTGGATATGAATTAAGTTATGAGCGAATGAATGAACAGGAGATTCAAGGAATGAACTAATTAATAAATAAATAATTAGTGAATGCATGCAAGAGTGAATGAATGGGAAACCTATTAGAATGTAAATAATTATAATCTTTAATATTTTATATTTAATAGATAAATTGTTTTTATGTACAAAAATGAATGAATGCATGAATTCTATCACGAAGTAAAGACTGACTGTGAAGTTGTTGGATGTTTGGATGAAGGTCATTGACGAGTTATTTGATAAATAGATTAAATGTTAGACTGAAAGATGATAAAATGAATTGACGTCCGTATTTGTCAAATAAATAGTTGGGAACATGAGTGGGTTTGAGAAGGCTTGAGAGATTGAAGAATAGTTGAATAGACGAATGATTAGCCGGATGAATAAATGAATTGATAAAAAAAAATAAATGAAAGAATGAATAGATTGATAAAAGAATAAATGGAAGAATAAATGTGTGACGTGCAGAGTTCAAGGAGACATTTGAACTGTTCGACATCAATGGCGACAACAAGATTTGCAAGAAGGAGCTGAAGGCGATGATGAAGAAGCTGGGACAGGAAGTAGAAGAGAATGAGTTGCAGAAGATTATGAAGAATGCTGACATTGATAGTGAGTGATGTGGGTAGTGGTAGCGGTTGTGGTTTTGGCGGGGATGTTGGTGTTTACGAAGTACATGAAAAGGATTAATGTACACTATGGTAGAAGGTAAGTGAGAGGTTGATGAGCGGGTGGTTGATTGGTGGGTGGAGTATGGATGGGTGGTTTGAATGAATTTTGAGTTTTTTACAACACGAGATAACTTCTTCAACGTTCCACAAATAACTTTTTCAGGTGATTTTCATCTTTTGTTGAACGCTTAATAGAGATACAAAAGTTGACAGATGCACGCTAACCAGGCCTGCACTCGTCATTACTGATATCGATTTCTGATTATCACTCCCCATACTTTCACTTATGTATAGTAGAAACGAAGATTATTCGGTTCATATCGTTTACACAATCTGTACACATCATTTACACATAGTGTACACATAGTTTACACCCAATATATACATCTACCCGAACCAACGGTTGTATATGGGACTGAGTAGTCTGGAGGTTATTTTAGCAAAAATAGTCACGTGGTTGAAACACGAGGAAAACAATAAGAAGCAGTTAAATGCATAGACAATAGATACGAGTCTGAGAGTGAATTATGATATTTCTGCGTCTGTGTGCCTCAGTCACATTTGACTTTTATCTAGCTCAACCATTGATATAATGTGCCATAAAGCTCCTACAAGCTACAGCTCATCTCACATGAAACGACTGTAGAGTGAGTCAAATATGAAATTGAGAGAGTAATGACAAACTTTTCCCTCAAATGGTTACTCTTCCAGCAGGGCGATTGGCCAATTACGTCTATTACGACATATAGACACAAAAAAAACTTTTTTTTTTTTCATTTTTAGTTTCACCATTCTTTTTCTTCCTCATGCTCTTTTTCCTTCTTCTTTCTCTTCATCCTTCTCTTTTTTCCATCTTCCTACACACCACACAGACGACGGCTTTATTAATTTCGAAGAGTTCGTCAAAGTGATGACGTCAAACACTCCAGTTGACGAAAATGAAGTCATCAGACAAGCCTTCCAGGTTTCATCGTTTTTTAGTTTTTAAAGAATTTTTTATTTAATGGCGTGTTCAATGTGAGACTTTGAAATTTAACTTAGACCTTGCTACCAGGTACTGGACAAAGACAAGACGGGTAAGATTTCTTCAAAGGATATGAGAGAGGCACTCAAAAAACTGGGAGATGTTATGTCAGAGAAGGACACGCAAGAAATGATCGCAGAAATTGATGCCAATGGAGATGGATTTATTGATTATGAAGGTAGCTACATGTTAAATTCACATTTTTTCAAAACTATTTGCACGCATATCCACGTTTCATTAGTTAAACTTTTTTATTCATAAATATTATTTAATTTTTTCAGAGTTTTTGAAAGTTCTCAAGAAGTGAAAAAATAAAGATATAAAAGATTTATCATCATTTTCACTTCTTTATACCTCGAAATAAAATTTTTCAAAATAAACGCTTTGAAAAGTTCATATTTAAAGTTGCATGTTTCATTATCTTTGCTGATGATAAAATACTTTTAACTCCTTTCGTCTGCCTTTTGGTCGCATCGAGATGTATTTGAATAAAGTATGACATGTTCTTTTTTCAATTCAAAATTGAAAATGCGTTTCAAAATAGAATGTTTATAAAATTAAGATTATAACTGTTTTAAGTTAGTTAATAATTATGGACTTTTCTCAATGTCATTGAATAACAATTAGTTAAATGAAATTGCTACGTACGATAACTTTGTTACAATCAAGCTTTTATTTATTTAAAAAATTTTAAAAATTTTCTGGTAGGTGTTTCAAACTACTCTGGTTTCGGGTAGCATAAAGAATGTGAAACATCTTGCAAGGTCCTCCTACAGCCAAGTTTGACTTGCAAACCAACGGACTTTTTGATGAATGAAAATGTCTATTTTATCAATTTTCAGGTGGCGATGAGTCGTTTTGACAATGATAAGTACCTTCCATATGAGAAACTTGATGAAAATCTCAAAGTGGTTGCCAAAAAGTTGGTAAATTTTATGTTTTGAATGTCTTTTCCGTTTGAATGAAAGGGTTTGAAGTAAGCTTTTGCTACATGTAGTCAGCTGCAGCTGTCAACATTTCTCACAATAAGCTCTCTCTTCTTCCCACACCCTCAAAGACTGTCTCGACCTCTCACTCTTTCAGAGAAGGTTCTTTACAGCCACCTCGACAACCCTCAAGAACAGGTTTTTGAGTTAACTCTTCCCATTCTCAGTCATAAATCCCAACAAGAACACCAGTTTCTGTTAAATGTCACTTAGCTACAATACAATGCAATATACCACGAACCGTGCATATGACTCAAGCATTCAAATTAGCCATTGAAAAGCTATGAACTACTTTCTGACAGGACATTAAAAGGGGAGAGAGTTATTTGAGGTTGAGGCCTGATCGGGTAGCTATGCAAGATGCCACTGCTCAGGTAATTACAGTGGTGTTTTTGTGGTGGTGGGAGTGGTGGTGATGATAATTATGTTGCTGATGATGATGACTATGATGAAAAAAGCTGCAGCTTCAAAAGTTGTGTTGTTTGACCACAGATGGCGATGTTGCAGTTCATCTCTAGTGGCTTGCCGAGAGTGGCTGTGCCATCGACCATCCACTGCGATCATCTCATTGAGGCTCATGTAGGGGGAGACAAGGATCTTTCCAGGGCCAAGGTCTCCAGCCACTCTGTGCCCCTCTGCTCTTGCCTTCATTGTTGATTACGCACCCCCACAGGAGGTCAACTCAGAAGTGTACCACTTCTTGTCATCTGCAGGCGCCAAATACGGAGTGGGATTCTGGAAGCCAGGCAGTGGCATCATCCACCAGGTCTTCCTCACAACCACCTTCATCCATCTATTTCTCATAAGCTTATCTGTCAATACATTGTTTCAACCACCATTCTCTATTCATCCATTATCGCAACTATCATTCTTCATCCATCCTCTAACGACCATTTTCCACCATCAGATCGTTCTCGAAAATTATGCTTTTCCTGGAGTTCTCTTGATTGGCACTGACAGCCACACCCCCAATGGAGGTTTGTGTTGTCTGGGGCTACATGTGTTGTTGTGAACCACGTGTTGTTGTGAGCCACATGTTGTTGTGAGCTACATAGAACATGAACCACGTATGACCTTCATAGGTGGTTTGGGAGGCTTGTGCATCGGAGTGGGAGGAGCAGATGCAGTGGATGTGATGGCTGGAATACCATGGGAACTCAAGTGTCCTAATGTATGTCTTTGTGTATGTGTGTGTATATGAGTGTGTGTACGTGTATGTGTATATTAGTGTGTGTGTATGTGTGTGTGTGTGTGTGTGTGTGTGTGTGTGTGTGTGTGTGTGTGTGTGTGTGTGTGTGTGTGTGTGTGTGTGTGTGTGTGTGTGTGTGTGTGTGTGTGTGTGTGTGTGTGTGTGTGTGTGTGTGTGTGTGTGTGTGTGTGTGTGTGTGTGTGTGTGTGTGTGTGTGTGTGTGTGTGTGTGTGTGTGTGTGTGTGTGTGTGTGTGTGTGTGTGTGTGTGTGTGTGTGTGTGTGTGTGTGTGTGTGTGTGTGTGTGTGTGTGTGTGTGTGTGTGTGTGTGTGTGTGTGTGTGTGTGTGTGTGTGTGTGTGTGTGTGTGTGTGTGTGTGTGTGTGTGTGTGTGTGTGTGTGTGTGTGTGTGTGTGTGTGTGTGTGTGTGTGTGTGTGTGTGTGTGTGTGTGTGTGTGTGTGTGTGTGTGCATTGAGCAAGTTTTGAGCAGGTGATTGGCGTCAAGTTGACGGGCAAGTTGTCAGGCTGGACCTCCCCGAAGGACATCATTCTCAAGCTGGCCGACATCCTCACGGTCAAGGGAGGCACTGGAGCTATTGTGGAGTACTTTGGACCCGGTGTTGAGTCCATCTCTTGCACTGGTGTGTGTGTGTGTGCAGGGGTTGTGGCTGTGTGTATGTAACTAGTTGAAGGTTTCTTCTTCTACAGACGCCAACACACAAGCAAACACACACAGGCATGGCGACCATCTGCAACATGGGGGCAGAGATAGGAGCCACTACTTCAGTCTTCCCTTACAACAACCGCATGCAGACCTACCTGCACGCCACCAGCAGGAAAGGTGCTCGACCTTATAGCATTTTCGTTCATCTCCTTCATTCAATCCTTCTTTCGTATTTTCTTTATTTTATCTTTTTCCTACTTCCATCTTTTTTCATCTTGTTCATTCCATCCTCATTCCACTTCTCTTTCACACAAAGAGGTGTCGCAGCAGGCCGACAAGCACAAGGGTGCTCTTTTGACGGCCGACGAGGGGTGCAAGTACGACCGAGTCATCGAAATCAACCTTGACACTGTGAGGCATCCACCACTTTGACTCCACATACACACACACACACACACATACACACACACACACACACACACACACACACACACACACACACACACAAACACAAACACACAAAAACACACACACAACCACAGTTGGAACCCCACGTGAACGGGCCAATGAGTCCAGACGTAGGCAATCCTATTTCACAACTGGCAGAGAACGCCAAACAGAAGGGCTGGCCTCTGAACATTTCTGTGGGTCAGTGACCTTGACCACCACAACTACACAAAATACCACAACCTACTACAACACCACCACAACCACCACCAAAACTAATGTCTTCAACCCCAACCGCCACCACCACTCAGGCCTGATAGGCAGTTGCACGAACAGCAGTTACGAGGACATGAATAGGTCCGTGTCGATAGCCAAGCAGGCGCTCAGCAGGGGCCTCAAGGCCAAGGTTCCCTTCACCATCACTCCAGGCTCCGAGCAGATCAGAGCCACCATTGAGAGGGATGGACAGGTGTTGTTGCTGTCGTTGGTGTTACTTTGGTGTTAGTGTGTTGTTTTTATATTTCGTTGTTTGTTTTTATATGTTGGGTTATGTAATAATTGCATGGCGTGAACACGCAGGCGGATGTGCTGCGAGAGTTTGGAGGGATGGTGCTTGCAAATGCCTGTGGACCCTGCATTGGACAGTGGAAGAGGTGGCTGCTGTGTGTTGCTTCTGTGTATTGCTCATGTCGGTATGGTAGTCACCACACCACACCACTGCGTCATACCATACCACACCTTACACCACACCACTGCGTCATACCATACCACACCTTACACCACACCACTGCATCATATCATACTTAACCTCACACCACACCACATTTCACCACATCTCACACCACACCGCACTACAGGGACGATTTCCAGACGGGTGAGAAGAACACCATTGTGACGTCATACAACAGGAATTTCAAAGGAAGGAACGATGGCAACCCCTCCACCCACGCCTTCGTCACCTCGCCAGAGCTGGTGACAGCCCTGTGTCTTGAGGGCAGGCTTGACTTCAACCCCCTGGTGGACAAGCTGACTGCCTCTGATGGTGGTGTGGTGGTGTGGTTGAGTGGTGGAATAGTGGTGAAGTGGGGGTGAATGAATGATTGAAGGAGTGATGGATGAGTGAGAGAGTAATGACGGAGGAGTGAACGAAGATTGTCACGACGCAGGCACCAAGTTCCAGTTGAAGAGTCCCCAGGGAGAGGAGTTGCCCGGACAGGGATTTGATGCCGGTCAAGACACCTACCAAGCCCCCCCTGACAATTCCTCCACTCTCTTCGTCCAAGTCAGTGCTCCACCCACACACAAAAAAATACACACAGACACACATATACACACGCATAAACATTCACGCAAATATATACACTAATATATACACACTTCCAGGTTGATGCCAAGAGTGAGCGTTTGCAGCTGTTGCATCCTTTCAGCAAGTGGAATGGACAAGATCTCAAAGAACTCACTCTGCTCATGAAGGTGAACGCACGCGCGCACACACACACACACACATACACACACACACACACACACACACACACACACACACACACACACACACACACACACACTCACACACACACACACACACACACACACACACAGGTGAAGGGAAAATGCACCACAGACGACATCAGTCCGGCAGGAAAGTGGCTCAAGTTCAGAGGTCACCTCGACAATATTTCCAACAACCTCCTCATCACGTTCGTCCGTCCATTCATCCATCGTTGTTTCTTCCATTCATCCATCCATCTTCTTTCTCTCATCCATTCATCTTCTTCTTCCCACTCATTCATCCACCCATTCTCATCCATTTCTCACCTCCTCTCTCACTCAGCCATCACTTTTTTTTTTTTTCATCCATCTTTTCATGCATCCATTGCCACTACAGCGCCATCAACGCCGACAACGGAGAGATGAACAAGGTGAAGAACCAGTTGACAGGAGAGTATGGTCACGTGCCTGTGGTGGCTCGACACTACAAGGTGTGGCGTGGTGCATTGTGGTGTGGTATGGTGTAGTGTGGTGTGGTGCATTGTGGTGTGGTATGGTGTGGTGTGGTGTGGTATGGTGTGGTGTGGTGTGGTGTGGTGTGGTGTAGTATAGTATAAAATGTGTGTTTGCTTTGGTGTGAGTGTTGTGGTGGTTGATGTGCTTTCATCATGGTGGTGACGTGGTGGCTGTTGAGGTGATGATGACAGTGATGACGATGGCAACACCGACTCTAGCTGAAGGGAGTGGACTGGGTGGTGGTGGGCGAGGAGAACTACGGTGAAGGCAGCAGCAGGGAACATGCGGCGCTAGAGCCCAGGCACCTGGGAGGTCGCGTGGTGATCGTCAAGAGTTTCGCCAGGATCCATGGTGAGTCTTCCGGGCTGACTCCATGCTCGCTTCACATGCTCACGTTCATTACAACCTACGTCATACATCCATCACGCACACACACACACACACACACACACACACACACACACACACACACACACACACACAAACACACAGAAACCAACCTCAAGAAGCAGGGCATGCTTCCACTGACATTTGCCAACACCAGCGACTACGACAAGATACTCAGTACGGACAAGATCTCCATTGTGGGACTCTCCGATTTTGCTCCTGGCAAGGTTTGTGTGTGTGTATGTGTGCGTGCGTGCGTGCTTATTTTGTTCATGCGTGTACACGTGCATACATTCCAACTTTTACACCACCACAGCATTTAACGGGGGTTCTTCACCACGCCGATGGAGCGGTGGAGAGGATTGCGCTGAAGCACACCTTCAACGACATGCAGATCGAGTGGTTCAAAGCCGGTAGTGCCCTCAACAGAATGAAGGAGCTCAGCTCGTGATTGTATATCAACCTCATCTACCATTGGCAGTCAAGGAAAGGAGTCATTATCGAGATTCAAGCAGTTTTATATAGAGTATAATTTATAGTTTTTAGTGTTGAGTAGGTATGATGATGATGATGGTGATGATGATGATGATGATGATGATGATGATGATGATGATGATGATGATGATGATGATGATGGTGATGGTGATGATGATGATGATGATGATGATGATGGTGATGATGATGATGGTGATGATGATGATGGTGATGATGATGATGATGATGATGATGATGATGATGATGAGGAGGATGATGATGATGATGATGATGATGATAACGTGTGTGTTTGGTGTGTTTTGTGGGTTCCAATCATGTGTTGCAGGGTGCCATTTGAGGAGCCTGTGTGAGGTCGTGCAATGCTAGCTACTATCACCTACACCTAAAATTAATACCCTGATTCCTCCCATTCGTTCTCTCGTTTCAATCATTACTTTTGATCTGATCTTACGTCATATTCTCTATAATTTGCAAGCTACATCCTCTAATACTTCTCAGTCACATTATGGCGAAATAAACATCCATCATGCTTCCGTTACTCCTCCAATCCTTCTTCCGTTACTCCTCCAATCCTTCTTCAGTTACTCCTCCAATCCTTCTTCCGTTACTCCTCCCATCCTCCTTCGTTACTTGATCTTGGTATAAATAATCAGTGCTTTTTTATTATGGGAGCTTTCAAGGCGTTCATTTTAAAACCGTTTCCCTCACTGCTGGAATACCAGGCAACTTACATTGCTTTTGATTTTTATTTCAGTTGCCGCATTTTAGAACCCAAATCTGAACTTAGCTGGAAATCGAAGCTTGAATTTTACGGTTTCCAGCTCAACTTTCTTCGTTACTTGAGCATGGAGAAAAACCTCTCAACAGCAGGGAACCACCAGCTCATCAAGAACGCAGTGACCAGTGCCTTTCATCTTCCCTCCACCACCCTCCCCTAGCATCCACCATTAAAACTTTTACCAACCGACGTCATTTTGAAACACTGTTTAACAAACACAATGTTACCTGTGGTACACAATTTATTCGCTCAAAGTCAAAACTTTCAGCAACCGCTCATTGCTTATCGACCAAGAGACAAACATGGAGCTAAAAAAAAAAGGAACAAAAAGCATTTGAAAATGTGATATGAGTTAAGAGTGCGTTGGAGATGTGGAAAGAGTTTTCGAAAACGTCGCAGGGGTCAAGGTTTGAGACACTGGGGTCCATAGTGGCCTGGGTTGCACCTACACAGGTCGCCTCTGTGGCAGTGCGAGTTGAAGGGACACTCCGTGGTGCAGACAGCTGCTGAGGCTTGCAATGCAATCGTCAAGTTCATGGTTTGAATGTTTTGGATAATCAATGAATTTTATAAAACTTATATTCATTTCTCTCCATTAAACCGTTAATTTGAAGTTAAAACAAATCACAATTAATATCATTGGTAGGGTAAAAGCCTTAATGCTGAAACACCTATATGACCAATATTATAAATAAGCATTGAGTTACAAGCGATCACAGATTTAAACATCAAAGTTTGATATAGATCCACTTATGCTCATCCACCCTCTCACAACCCTGCCTACTTGAGTGACAACTTGCTCCTCTGAAGCCACGCCTACACCAACAAGTATCGTCTGCTATGCACACCTCTCCGTTCAAGCATGGTGGCTGGCATTTGGGAGGACGCCACTTGGAAGCTGAGTTGGGTGGATGGAAGAATGAATGCGTTTATGGGAGAATGGAGGGTTGGATGGATGTGAGGATGGAGAGTTGAAGGAGGTAAAAGAACGGAAAGGCTAGATGGATATGAAAAATGTAAGTGAGTTGACGTAGTGATGAAGACTAAAAAAAGTAACTAAAAAGTTGAGACATCACGAAGCAGCTCACCGAAAGGCTTTTCGAAGTTCTTGCAACACAACACTCCGTTCACCTTGTGCCTCACATCCTCGAACGAACAACCTTTCTCACCCTTCCATCTCACCACTCTGCTTCTGTTCTTTTCAAACCTATGGCCTTTCAAAAGCTCGCGATGTCTGTAAGTGTTGTTGGTGCCTGCATCGGCCTGGTAAGCGCCTCTGAAGCGGTGGTAGTTGCGGTGGTCGTACAGGCCTGTGAGGCTGCTGGCCTTGTGGGGCAACTGTGGCTTGTTCAGCTGCGGCTGAGTTGTAGGAAGGTGCTTGTGATGATGTCTAGAGTCGTTGTGGTGGATCTTGGTAAATGGAGAGAAAGAGTTTCTCTTGTAGGAACTATTCAAAAGTTGTTTTTTGTTTTTGTGGCCAAACAATTCCAAATAATTGATGGCTGTGTTTTTGAAAAGGTTTTGTTTGCCATGGTGGCTGCTAGTGCCTTTCGCACCTCCATGCCTCCAGCCAGCCACCATACCTCCCACCACCTCGTTGCGATGGCTCTTGTGGTTCTTCAAAGTCTTCTTCCACGTTCCATACTTGTCTCTTCTTTCTTTCTCGTCAATTAATTTTTTCGAATTGACCTTGTTGATTCTTCTCCCTCCACCAGCCACCCATACAGCCCCCTCAACTAGGCAAGACTTCCTGCTCAGTGACTTGATGGAGCACCTGGCACCCACCCCTGCCATGCCTCCTTCTCTGCACCTGACGTGTCATCAGCCAGTGATTTCCACATCTCCCTATCCCATCAAAGTCACCATCACGTCACACTTCACCATCGTATCGAACCTCAAACAGATCCCTTCTCTTCCACATCACACTTTCACCACATCACTTTTCCACCATACCACACCAAATCACATCTTACTACAACATATTTTCACCACCATCCATCACACCACACCCTTTTCAACTCACGGCGAACAACGCTGCAGAGAGTTTGAAGCATCGTATGCATAGCAACCAGCCAGCGTGGTGACGTCATTCCATGTGAGCATCTTGAGAAGGTGCATGTGGGAAGGACTGCACACACTCCATCCTTTAGCGCACAACTTTTTCGCCTTTTTCACGTGACCTTTCCATGCACCTGTGGAGTGTGTTTGCAAGAAGCTGCACCCAAAAGCAATGGAATAATGTGTTCTTAAACGCCTTGCAAGTTTGAACGGTTCAAACAATGCAAATGTTCTGTCGTTTATAGCCCACTGGGAAGCGAGCCATGCTGTAAGGCGTGAAGCTCGGCTTTCTCTGAAAGCGTCTTTGAAAACTTGCGTAAAAGGCGCTTTGAAATGTATTGATGAGCCTTCAATGGCAAGTACTAGGTTATTAAATTGGAGTCTCATGAAATACCTCAATCCCCCACGCCACTCCCACGAGCGATCAGCTGAATATTTCTTATTTCTTCAATGCACCTCCATCAGCATCACATGCTTCTATGTTTGTGTGCATTGTTAACACATGGGCCTTGTTAACACATGGGCTTTGTTAACAGATGGGCCTTCTTAACACATGGTGCATTATTAGCATGGTGCATTGTTAACATGGTGCATTGTTAGCATGGTGCATTGTTAGCATGGTGCATTGTTAGCATGGTGCATTGTTAGAATGGTGCATTGTTAACACGGTGTCAAACGAATCAAGAGTGCTCACCATTGCAGGCGTGCATGTGTTCGTACTGGAAGAGGCCTGCCACCCTTCCACTGCGACATCCCCTCTTGTGCTCTGTGTTTATGCGTATGTACGTGAGTGCATGCGCGTGCGTGCGTGCGTAAGTGATAAGGGACATTAGGGAGGAATACTTCGAACGAAGACTGAAGTGCTCTTTGAAAGAAGCTTGCCCAGTCTGTTCTTCGCCATGCATCTGTAGCGCCCTTCGTCTGCTAACTTACTGGCTGCTACTATCAAATGACCTGTGTGGTTGTGCGTGTGGGTGTGTGTTTGTCATTGTGTTTGTGCGTGTGGGTATGTGTTTGTTATTGTGTTTGTGGGTTTGGGTATGTGTTTGTTATTGTGTTT
>OX387246.1:13261028-13291028 GCA_947562095.1 Branchellion lobata | reverse complement strand
GTGATGATGTAGAAGAGACTGGGGTAGGAAGAGTGGTGTGGAAAAGGACTGGGGCAAATGACTTGAACACACGTGTGCCATACAGAAGTGGTGACACATACATCGTCTTGTCGTCATGCTGGAAGATGGATGGATCACATTGGAGATGAAGAGGAAGAAAACGAGGATGTCGGAGATGGTGATGATAAGGATTGTATAGGCTAAGGGTTCACGTTGTGTTGTCTTCATGTCATTATGTTGTGCTTTTGGGTGCTTTCATGGTTGATTGCTTGTTATCGTTGGTTAGGTGTTTGTTGTTCTGTTTAACTGTTTGATGTTGTATTCAATTGTGTTTTTTGTTTTCGTTTATTGCTTTTTAGTTATTGATTTTGTTATCACGTTCACAAATGCTACTTTTTCTTGAAGACCTTTGAGCTTTCAGGATAATAATTCTGAAAATTGTCTTTTCTCACAGACCTTATCTCCCATATCTTCTTCCTTCCTTTCCTCTTTCTTTTTTTTTCTTCCTCTTCCTTTGCTCCTTCTTCTGTTCCTTCTTCCTCCCCCTTCACAGATTCATGTGCTGTTCCAACGGCTTCGTGTCTTTAAGTTTTTCAAGGTTCATTTCAAGCTTCCACTTGACCAATTAACACCCAATTATCAATTAGTTAAACTTTAATTATCAAGCAATTACCACGTGATTCTCTTACCACCAAGCAATCATCAATTGTAAACCAGTTCTCACTCAATTATTTCTTACAATAACCGTTCTATCACCAGGGACCAAAGCTTTGCAAAGCGACAATACGACATCACATCCTACCAGTAAGCCACTCACTCATTCACCTCTTCACACCTTTTCCGCTTATATACGTGCCTACATACAGGGTATATATCCATGAACTTGATGTCAAGTTGTGCATAGCTTTTTGTATGTGCTTTCATACATTAAACTATCTCGACTTAATTTCCATTGCATGCAAATATTCGAACTAGAAAGATTTTTTAAAAAATTCACAAACAGGTGGGTACACATATAATCACACGTCTACACAAGGACAAATACAGACGACTTTCAGAGCTTCTCATTTACAAATACAAACACACTTTTGTAGGATTTTGTATGTGTTGGGGTGAAGTGTGTTGTATAACTGTTGTGTGCTCTTTTTGTTGTGGCTATGTGTGTTTTTTTAATCGTTTTTTCTTGTTCGTTCTTTTATGTTGTTGAGGGGTTATGTTCGAAAAGGCATCACAACTAGCAGACCAGTGTTGTACCTGAAGAGCTTCGAACGATCTCTCCCTCGTCCTTCCATTTTGGCCAATACCCTCTTATCAATAAGCGTCATCAGCATCGTCATCAGCATAATAATCATTTCTATTTTCACTCTCATCTTCCTTTTCAATCTTATCTTCGATCATATTTCCATATCATTCTTATCCTCATCCTCGTCATCGTCTTCATCATCATCTTTATAATTTTTTCATTTTTATCATCATCCTTGACCTCACATAACTATTATTTCTAGAATCCAATCACCATAAACTCATTCTTTAGCTCTTTTTTGTTTCCATGGTAACGAATCAAGCAACTGTTGCAATGCCTGAGTGATTATGACAGCCTTCAAGCCCCTCCCACTATCCTTCCACCATCCTTTCACCATCCTTTCACCATCCTCCCACCATCCTCCCATCATCCTCCCACCATCCTCCCACCATCCTCCCACCATTCTCTCACCATCTTCCACCATTCTACAACAAGGAAGCACTTAGGAACCAACTCAACTTGAACACATGAACCATTCGATAGCAAGCCAGGTTTAAACAACGAATTCACGAGTTTAACAATCGACTTCAGTCACTCGAGAATTCTGTTCAGCAAGTCTTCTTCCTTACCATCTTCACCATTTTTACCGTGTTCACCATCCTCCCATGTCTTCTGTGTTCACCATCTTTGCCATGATCATTATGTTTTCTGTGCTTACATCCTTCGCCATCCATTCATCCATCCTTTTTTCATCCTTCCATTTATTCTTCCATCCATCCCTCTATCGCTTTATCCATCAATTCTTCCATCCAGCTTTCTATCCACTTTCCCATCTATTCCTCCCTCTCTCTTTTCTTCTAACTTTCTTTCTATCCTTTCTTCTATTTCTTTCTCCATTTCTCTTCCTATTCATTCATTCAGCCATTCATCTAACCATTCAGCCTCCTTCATTACCAAAACCATAAACTTTTTTAAATCGTCATCTTCTTCATCAACACTATCGTTACCGTTGTTCTTATCTTTTTTGTTTTTATTATCTCTATATCATCATCACAATCACCAACATTATCGTCTTCTTACTCTTATTCTTTTTCTTATTCTTTTTTATCTCCTTTTTCTTCTTCTTTTTCTTCTTCTTTTTCTTTTTCTTCTTTTTCTTCTTCTTCTTCTTCTTCTTTTTCTTCTTCTTCTTCTTCTTCTTCTTCTTCTTCTTCTTCTTCTTCTTCTTCTTCTTCTTCTTCTTCTTCTTCTTCTTCTTCTTCTTCTTCTTCTTCTTCTTCTTCTTCTTCTTCTTCTTCTTCTTCTTCTTCTTCTTCTTCTTCTTCTTCTTCTTCTTCTTCTTCTTCACCCCATCCTCTTTTCCTTCTTCCTAATTGCCAGTAGCAACAACACCAATTAATTCAATCATTGCCGCTTTACACGTAGCTTCGACAGGGTCGTAATTCAAACGAGGTGTGAGGCTGCCTGGCAGTTGGTGCGCTTGTTGTGACTTGGGTGCCTTTGTTCTTCTTATTACCTCGCCAGGGAGTGATGGATGTGCTCGATGTAACAACAACAACAACAACAACAACAACAACAACAACAACAACAACAACAACAACAACAACAACAACAACTTTTTTTGTGCCTCCGTTACGAGCGATTTTGTGACGACCAAATTTAGTATGAAGTAACTAAATAACAATATATAAAAGGCATCGTTACTTGCCAAGTAACCACACACCAAACATAACTACACCACCACACAACGACACACAACAAAATTACACATTACCACAAAACAACACCACACAAGAACGGAGGTTTTGATTACCAAGACAGCACTTGATGATAGTCACAACAGGCCTCGTTAGCAAGTGCCCGAGGCGTTCTCTCGCGCTTTCAACACCATTTCACGTGAACTCCCGTGCAACAACGCATGCAACCTCACTGCAACAACACATACAACAACACATGCAACATCACATGCAACAACACATGCCACAACACATGCAACATCACATGCAACAACACATGCAACAACACTGCAACATCACATGCAACAACACATGCAACAACACATGCAACAACACATGCAACAACACAGCAACAACACATGCAACATCACATGCCACAACACATGCAACAACACATGCAACAACACATGCAACATCACATGCAACAACACATGCAACAACACAGCAACAACACATGCAACATCACATGCCACAACACATGCAACAACACATGCAACATCACAGCAACAACACATGCAACAACACATGCAACAATACCTGCAACAACACATGCAACATCACTGCAACAACACATGCAACATCACATGCAACATCGCATGCAACATCACATGCAACATCACATGCAATTACACATGCAACATCACTGCAACACACACAATACACATATCACACGGTTCGCAGAGATGGAAAGACTACTGTAATTACAGGCACCTAATTTGCTCCCTCCATTGCCATCTGAAACTCAGTGGCGAATTTGAAGAAAAGATAACTGTAGTTTATTTTTGAAATTATTCAAAATTCAAATGTTGTTCAAATGAACTCTCTCCTTCTTTTTCTCTCTCGTTCCATTTTCCCCCTCTCGACTGATGATGGAGGAACAATGCATGACAATGCGTGGTCATGAATGATGCAGCTAATGGCAACGCTCCATTGTTCACCTGTACAGTCGCATGGGGCCTCAGTTTGGCCTGGTTGTGCACCTTACAACTCACCACCACACACCACCACACACCACCACACACCACCACACACCACCACACACCACCACACACCACCACACACCACCACACACCACCACACACCACCACACACCACCACACACAACCATACACCACGACAATTGTTACTCCATCAGAAGCAACAATGCAACTAGTACGACGTCCCTTGAACGGAGTGTCTCTTTATAGCCCTTGTTGGAAGTGGTGTGGGGGAGTAGAATGAGAAATAAGGTGGAAGGAGGAATGGTGAAAGGGTGGAGAGGGAAAATGGTGAGAATGGAAGAGTGGTGAAAGAAAGACGTGGTATTCATTTATTTGCAATCAAGAAAGGTACAATTTTGAAGACTCGTGATTAGGAAACACTACTTGAGGCAGCAAGAGCTCAAGGAGTGCATGTTGCACACACGAATATGCTTGAAACAGCTGTAAGATGTGCAATATGCGTCGTCATCAGAACTGACATTAAAATGTAAAAGCTTCAAAAATATCAAATTGGCCAAAAAATTGACAAACTTAAAGTCCTAGGAAGAAATTTTAAAAAGCAAAAAAAGGATCTGAAGAATTAGGTGGTCTCTTGACTTGTTGCTTCTTTGTTCTCCAAAAAGGTCGCCAGATGGCGTTTAAAAAGAACGTCGGAGTGGTGATGCTGCTTGAAGGGGGTGGCATGGTCAGGATGCTCTGTCAAACATGTCCCCAGAACCTCGATGAAGTGTTTCCTGTAGAGGTAGATGGAATGGTGAATGGAAGAGTGGATGGAACAGTAAGTGAAGTATGGGTGGAGTGATGGGGTTAAATTGATGAAATAGACTGCGAATTTCAGCTTGCAGCTCAAAAAAAAGGTACACACCCGACCCCTTCCCCAACGCACCACTGGGAGAAGTCCTCTTGCGCCTCCAGCTTTCCTCCCTCGGCCACTAAGTGTTCCATCCTGCTCACCAGCATGTGCACGCACGAAAACGACAACTGCACAACAAAGCAACCAACTTTTAGTCAATGTTGTAACATATGAAATACATTTGTCCTCATGCACGCACGCACGCACGCACGCACGCACGCACGCACGCACGCACACACACACTTAGACGCATACCTTGTTTTTGAGGAGGGAAGAGATGTGTTTGTGGAGGTTGTTGGACTTGCAGGCCTTGAGCAGGCAGCCACAGTAGTGCAACAACTGCCCCATCGAGGCACTCCTCAGTACCCACGCCGCCATGGCCTTGTTTAGGCGCTGCGACACCTGAGAACAAAAACAACAATAATAGAAATAATAATTATCATTATTATTATGACGATGATGATGATAATAAAATTTTTCTAAATTTTCAAAAAGACCAGGCAACCGACTGAAGCGTAATGGAGTGGTGCAGTACTTTGAAAAATATTAGCTCACACCACCACACCGCCCATTCCACCACATCACCACCAACCCACCTCCGAACACCACTCCTTTTTTATCAGCGTAGGCAATTTGCTTACCAACTTTTTAATCACTTCATGAATCTCTTCTTCCTGTAGGGACATTCAAATTCACACGTGAACACACACACACACACACACACACACACACACACACACACACGCACGCACGCACGCACGCACGCACGCACGCACGCACGCACGCACGCACGCACGCACGCACGCACGCACGCACGCACGCACGCACGCACGCACACACACACACACACACACACACACACACACACACACACACACACACACACACACACACACACACACACACACACACACACACACACACACACACACACACACACACACACACACACACACACACACACACACACACACACACACACACACACACACACACACACACACACACACACACACACACACACACACACACACACACACACACACACACACACACACACACACACACACACACACACACACACACACACACACACACACACACACACACACACACACACACACACACACACACACACACACACACACACACACACACACACACACACACACACACACACACACACACACACAGACACACACACACAAGCACAAACCTTGGTCAGCAAGGGCATCCACCTGGTGACCAAGACAACGCCCTTGCGGATGTTGAGCACCTGCTGCAGCACGTGACTCGAGTTGCCTAGCAACTCAGCGCTTAGTTTCTCAATCAACTCAAAACGCTTTATTTCAAGCTGGTCCCTGATGTATGTGTGATCATATGCGTGTTTGTATGAGCGGTTGTATATGTGGTGCTATGTATGATAGTATGAGTGGTTCTGTGTGGTTTTATGTGTGGTTGTACCTGAGGTCAAGGTCGACATTATTGAGCTTGTTGTGCAGTTCATAGGCCTGCAGCAGCAAATCGAACCCCTGTGTGGTTGGGGTCCTCTTTGGTGTTCAACCACCGCATCCATGAGGCCTACTACACAAAATACACCAATAAAACCAACAACACCAACACCACCAACATCAACAACACCAACATCATCAACAGCAACAAACCAACACCAGCACCAACAACACCAACACCAACACTACCAACAACACCAACAACACCAGCACCACCAACATCAACAGCACCAACACCAACATCAACACCACCAACACCAACAACATCAACAACCCTAGCAACCACCTTTTCGATCCGGTGCAGAATCTCCTTGAGCCTCTTGTCGTCCTGCTTCTTGTCCGTATTGACAGGCACGTGCACATCAAGCACCTTGCGAGGGTTGTAGATGCTCGTCACCCTCAACTTGCCCAATGAACCCTGGTACTGCACTGTGGTGTGGTGTGTGCTCCATGTGGTGTGTTGTTGTCTGGTGTATGGTTTTGTGTTTATATGGTGTGGTGTTGGGTGATATTTGGGTTGTTTTGATGTGCTTAATATGTTGCACGTGCGTGTTTGAAGACACGTGCAAACACACGTGAATACTCACTCGGCTCATACTGCCTCGACTCCATGTTGTCATCGGTTGATATCAACAAATTCGCCACCTTTCTTCCAACATCATCGTCGTCATCGTCCTCATTATCATTATTAGAATCATCTTCATCGTCATCGTCGTCGTCTTCATCAACCGATTTGACACCATTGTTAACAGTGTCTTGCTGTTGCTGTTCCTTGTGCTTCCTGAGGTTCTGTTGCATGAGCTTCTTGTTCTCATGCATGAGCCTTTTCATTGACCAGCACTGCAGAAACATTGTTCAATCAGTCGAAAAGAAAGAGAACGCATTGAAAGAAGTAAAGAAAGAGAAATAATGAAAGAAAAAGAAAAAAAGAAAGAGAATGAAAGAAGGGAGAATGAAGGAAGAAAAAAAAGGGAAAATGAGAATGAGTGAGAAAGAGAGAAGTACCAACGGTGAAGTAGTAGTCGTCGATGAGAGGGTTATCAGTGTGCAGTTGCAGTAGCTGGATCTTCACAAGCCAGTCCTTCTCGCGCTGTTCCATCAGGCCATCATAGAAGGGGTCGTTGGGTGCTCGAGGTCTGCAAGGCTGCACAGGCGCTTGTGGGGGTGGGAAGTGGGGTAGGAAGGGTCTTTGAGGCATCATCTGGTGCTTCATCATCATCATCTGCTGCTGCTGGAACATCTGCTGGTGGTGCTGAGGGAAGGATGCCTGGTGACTCTTGCCTTCACTCTTGTGAATTTGCATAATGTTCTGGTAGTTTTGTTGCAGATACAAATTATACTGGTGGAGTTGTTGGAGGTTGTGTTGAAGAAACTGTTGCAACTTGAAATGCTGCTGCTGTTGGTGTCGCAATACTATCTGCTGTTGCAACTGTATGTTGTTGAGAGGTGGGTTGTTGCTAGCCGCCAGTCGTTGTTGTACATTGAGGGCCTGTTGTTGCACGTGTTGCATCTGCAGTACCAGCTGTTGTTGCTGCTGCTTCAAATTGGACCATTGGTTGTTGAGGTAGTCAAGCATTTGTTGTTGTGGTGGTGTAAGTTTGTGCTTGGGTGGTTGAGAGGTGGTTGAAGGCATTTGGAGAGTCTTGGTGGGTGGACTGGGAAGCTTGACAGGTGCTTGGCTAGCCTGTGCCTTCTGTGAGCATGCAGCAGAGCAGACTCTCAACCGACTATGCAATGCATCATTAAACCCTCGGTATTTTCTACATCATAAAACTGCAAATAACCCATACAATAATATCCCTGCACAACAACTCTCAAAAATGCAACATTTCCACACAGCACTCCATGACCTCAAACAGCTCTCCCACAACACGCATGAAACTGCCCCAGCACACACCACCCAAGCACCTTTTCATCATTTATGAGAAAGGCTTCCAACTCCTCCAAAGTCATCTTGGACTTGATACTGGAAAGAGGTAAAGAAGGAGGGAGAGGAGAAATTTTCCTGTTGGAGGATGCAGCATGCATGGCCAACAAGTCGAAGGGAGCAGGTGTCTGCTTGCCATTGTGTGCACTGGTGCTCTGTGGGCGAAGACACAAGGTTTAAAAGTAGGTAGTTGGGTGATTCTGAAGTTCAACTTGAGAGTTTTATCATGTGAAAAGTGGTTAAAAGGTGAAAAATGAGAAATAAAGCGAAAATGGAAAGAAAGTAACAGGATGTAGTTGTTGCGTGTTTGCATTGAACCTCTCCTCATCTTCTTCATTCTCTGCCATTAGCCTGCTCAACTGTTTCACCAAGTCACTCTGCATTTTACATGAGTTAATGTCCCATTAGTTGTGCAGGCAAGCAAAAAAAAATACTGAAAAAAATAATCATTGAATGTGTATGTAACAAATGTAACATAAAGAAGAGAACCTCATGAATAGCTAGCTCCACTTCATCCTCCAACAAGTGAGTGTTGCTAGAGAGTCTGCTGAGTGAGAAAGAAGATGGAGAGTTGAGGAAGTTGTAGTCTCCAGGGGGGCACTTTAAGAAGTTAAAAGGTCCAAAACTGTCCTTGCTGCCATCTCTAGCAGACTGAGCAAGGTTGAAAAATGTGGCATTAACAGATTCCGACTCAGCTAGTTTTTCATGTTCATGCTCCCAGTCTTCATGAGCTAGTGGAAATGATTTCGACTTTATTTTTTTAAAATTGTGTATGACATTCAGTATAATAAATTCACGTATTCTATGTATATTTTTTTAAAGCACTTTTTTTCACTTGGAGGCTATATCTTGATTGAGTCAATTTTTTTTCAAAAATGATAAAATGTCCGAATGTACTCTAATAAACATAAGTACATCGATGATCCATTCTAACTTACCACTGATAAAGCCTTCTTAAGTAAAACTGATTAATTTATTTTGAAAATAAAAAAATAATAATTACATCCAGACAACTCTCCGAAGGTTTCATTATTGAGTTGGTCAAAGTCATCTTCATCTTCACCGGCAGTCATTAATTGGTTCATAGACTCAGAATTCATGTTAATTATGACTCTGATTTTACGAAAAGCTTTTAAAAATGAAGTTTTCAATTTTAACTATTGTCCAGATAATTTTTAAGTCTAGCCGAGCGGAATACAGTGCAGGCAAAACAAAAGAAGGGAAAATGAATGCGAATTTTGCAAAATTAAAATATGAAGTTATAAACATTATATTTCGGAAACTGTTAACTAAGAATAACTTATTTTAATTTCAACACAATTAAAATTTTTTTAATGTTTTTTCGATGCAAAAGTGTCTGAAGAATGTCGGCATATCAGTCCAGTAACCTTGTTTCAAGAGCAAGATTACTTAAAAGGTCATGACTCAAACTAGTTTTTTCAACAACATAAAATTCCAAAAAATTAAATTTTACGTTTGTTAGTGAAAAAAGAATTGTGTATCATGGGAAACTGTCAACTCCATTGCCCAAGCTCAGTAAAATGTATATATATTTATGCTATTTACGCTTTTTTATTCATCAAACGTGTTTATTTTGTCGCATGATAAAAATAAATAAGCTGAAATCGCGAAAATACTATGATGGCTCATCATGCAAAGCACTTTCATCAGCGCTATAAAAACATTTTGATTAAGTTGAGTCTACATTGATACTTAATAGCAATTTATTTCAAAAATTAAATTTATCATTAATTAATTATAAAAATTCTTATTAAAAACAATCTTTTTTAAAAAATGAGATTTACTTCAAATATAACCTAGTATATCTGATGTACTGAACACCGATTATGACATGGTATTGTGAACGGTGTGGAAGATTTACAATAGCATAGTCACTTTATTGAAAACTATTTGTATCCCTATTTGGAATTAACAAATTTACTTTCCAAAAACAGTGCAATACCACGAAACAGTTTATTTAAATGGTTTTGGCCTATGGAAGCTTTAAACCACACAGAGACAATTTGAAAATGTACATCACCTAAACTATGCACAATAATTGAATGACATTTGTTTTATAAGATGCTGAAATGGAAAAATAAGGATTGACGAGCATTGAAGAAAGGAAAAAAGAGAAAAAAAAAGAAAAATAAAGTTATACAAGTCCTAATGCACTGAGAACATGGCACTGGGCCATGTCAAGAAGGAAGAAGACTGAAGGGGTTGCTTGAGACTGAGTCAGGATTGCAAAGCACCCCGTCTCTCTCTCTCTCCTTTCTCTTCTTTTTCTCTTTTCTTCTTTTCTTTCTCTCTTCATCACTTCTTTTTGACTTCTTCACCTTTTTGAACTCGACGGCAGAAGTGTCCACAACTGCAACAATAGATGAACTTTCAATCGTCAATTCAACACAACTATATTCTATATCTTGCAAAAATTGAAAAATAAATTGAAAAATAACCAGATAAGTAAACTAATAATTTTTAAAAAGTAATTTAACGAATGTGTAAGAGAAAGCATTGAACGAATGTACCTTGTTGTTCGATGGAGCCTGCTTCAACCTCCTTTTTGATTTTCTTGTTCTTCTTCTTTTGGGGCGTCTGATGCACCACTCGGAACTGCTCTGGCAACTGGTTTGATGAACAAAACATTGGATGGGGTGTGGTTCCATACATTGCATCTGCTTATACACACTTACATACTTCATATTATATTACATCTGCTTATATCAACACAACTTTTCAAAAGCCCTTCAAAAGAATACAGAAAGCTTGCTTACTTGAAATTGCTAAAAATTTCTCAGTTACAGTGATGATATGTTACGCAAATTAGGCACTGCAAGACACATTAGAGTGGTGTTCATGTTAGAGTGGAAATGAAGGAAAGTGCAGATTAATGAAAGTTATGAAGAAGTGGACAAGAGTGATGTCAACAAGTTGCCCTTGAATAAATGTGAATGATTAGTTAATATGGAAAGTTTGAAGCAACAGGCACTGCAGAGCACATACAGGGCCAGGGTGGAGTCGAAAGCCTGAGAGGAGTTCATTGGAGAGAGGCACAAACTCCTGCCCTGTGATTGGAGGCCTATCAATCAGGGAACGAAGAGAACTGCAAACATTTAGATAATTTATTTTTTATTAACTCGGTTGTTCTAAAAGTCAAAAAAAATAGCAATGGCAAACCTGTTGTCAATGCTCCCTGGCAAATCAATGTTGCCAGGCAGGTTGGGCAGCAAAGCACTAAGCTCTTCCTTGGGCTTTTTGCTGGTGAACTTGTTGTATGAGTGCTCGAGTCCGTAATAAGCCATCAAGTTTGTGAGACCAGTGATCTCACTGGCTTCTGATAAAATAGTGCGAACGGCTATGATAAAAAATTGTTTCAATAAGTTGTTTGGAACAAATAAATTTTAATGTAAAACAGAAATTATTTTTTTCAAAGTCACAAGCTCAAATGATGTCGAAAAGAAGCCTTATTAATATGCGGGACACCTGGAGGGTCGGTCATGAGGTAAAAGGTGCCTCCTTGAAATACCGAAGGCTTTTTGCCCAAAGTTATTGTGGTTTTTAATGTGCCTGTAGAGTCTTGGCGAGGGTGAGCTGGTGATCTAGCTCCTCTGGGGCTCGACTTGGGAGAACTTTGTCGACTCAAATCAGACATTTCAAAACAATAGGTTTTGATGTATCAATCTCCTTTTGGTAGCTAAATTTTACTTTATCAATTAACTGCCTATAACTAAAAATGGAAAGATTCAATACTCGACCGTATTCATTTTGCACAGAGAACCTATCTGTCAGTTAAATAAAAATAGAAACATAGAGCAACCATGCAAAGTATAAAGATGTATTTATTGAAAATTTGAACAGAAAGAAAGTTGAAAAATGTTCAAAATTGCACAAACTTCTTTTAAAATGTTGAAATTATCAAAATAGTATAAACAGATTCAAATTTAATCAAATAAAAAAAATGTTAAAATTTGTGAAATGATTCAAATAATCTAATCAAAGAATTTGTCTAGCGCTTATTTTCAAAAACGTTTTGCTACATAGTGCTTGAACAACAAAGTTTCGAGAGCCTAAAGATAACAAAGTAAAGAAGTAATAGATTGTGGGGAAGAGAGTAAAGAAAGAGAGAAAATGCGGATTTAGCATGAGTATTACTAGATGGTATTCTGAAAAAAAGCGAATAAATACATCTCAGTTCAAAATTATTTAAATTAGCCTAAATGATCAAAGTTATTCAAAAAAAGAGTTTAAAATTATTTTACAGTAGTTGAAGTTACTAAAAATTAGTTTAACATATCGAAAGCTTTTAAGAATTAATAAAAAAATGTATTAAATTATTTAAAAAATGACGAAAAAACTATATATGGTAAAAATTGAAAACCACGCTAATCCCATTATAATTCACACCGTGAAGATTACTTCATTCCAGTTAAATTTGGGGTTTGATTGAATTATTTGAAATTATTTGAAATAATATTGGCAAAGTTTAATGTTCAAGCTCAAAGTGAATGGCACGAAAAAGTCACTTCAATTAGTATTTTATCAGATATGATTTATACATAGAACCGAATTATGATCTTTGTTCGAAGAGTGGTCTCACTATAATGCACACTACTAGCGGACATGATAATGACGATGGCGAGAATGATGCTGTTTTTGAGAATGAGTATAAGAGAAATGATGATGAGAACGCTAATGGTGATGATGATGAAAGCAATAAAGTAATAATGATGCTATCCACGGGCAGTGCTAGTACGTTTTCATGTTTAAAGAGGAGAATTCACAATTTTCCACATTCCCATAACTAGTTGACATCCGAAGTGAATGCACCTTCATTGCTCACATGAACGATAAAACAGCTGAAAAGTTTTTCTGTTACTAAGCGTCAAAGGCAAGCAACAAAAGCTAAGCAGGAAATTTGTAAGGCACCCTTTAACATTATGCTCAAAGGCGTTCCTATGGAAACGGGTTTTTCACAGTGGGCTACTAGAGGACTAGGTACTCTAGTAAGCAACATTTCCAACTTCTTATCTATTCTGATCCGTAACAGGATTCGATTCTTATCTTATCCATTCTAATCAAAGCATTTTATTCTTTCGAACACTCTTGAACAAGGTAATCAGCGCTATACAAATGACTTAATTAGATTGGATTGGATTTTGAATTAATTTTCAAAAAGCTAAGGTGAAAATGCAACTATTGCAACATACCAATTGAGGTATTACTTATCCGCATAATGTAATTCAATTTCACATATATACAATATACATTACTGTCACATCTCTTCGTTTTCATAGAACTTAGAGCAGGTAACACAGGTGATTGTGTTTACACAATTCAGAGAACTTTTTGTAAAGATTTCGAAGTTGAAGCAATGAGGGTGCACACACTGCTGCTCCTAATGGCAGCCACAGTTTCAGGTATTGAAGCCACTATTTAACGGACTGAGATCTACTTATTCTCATTTTCTAGAATAACTCCTAATATTAATGCTAAATCTGCACTTTTTTTTACTGTGGACCCCTTTTATGAACTCTCTTCCCCGAAATCTTCTGTTACTTTTCATTTCATTTTGTAAAGCCCCTAAAACTAGCTGTTCAAACAGTTTGTAGCAGAGCGATTTTGAACATTGTGGAATCAGCGCAATATAAATGATTTAATTAGATTAGATTAGTATTAATTCACTAAAACTTTTGGAAAGTTTTGTTTTCATGCGATAACTGAGTTGAAATTAACGTTTTAAATCGTATCGACACTTGAAGTAAAAATCAGTTTTTTTTCTAAAATTCAGTCATTTCAGCTTTTGTTTTCCAAAAAATTTTCAAAATGAGTTTTAAATTACAAAGATGAAGGCATTAAGCGTTGTGTGCCTCCCACCCCCAGAAATTTCCATGGCTTTTTACTGTCCTACCGTGGCTCTCAACCAATCACAACAACTGAACGGATATTACTGGCTTGATGAGGTTCTCCATGGCTTCCCTCACTGTTTCATAACCAAGAATTTTTGTCTGCACCTTTTTTTGTTGTTATCTTCTCTATGCGCCTTTTTTTACACTTCGTAAAAAAACTCTTTGATCTTTGCGGAAGCAGTGCTGTGAGAAAAGTTCGATGCAAACGATAAATGCATGTTTGGTGGGTAATTTTGGAAGCTTAATGTTACACAGACGTCGCAGTGCCACTCGAGACACTCGTGGGTGAGACAGGACGGACTGTACCACCTCTACTACCTCTTCGACAGCCACGACGGATGGGTCGTGAGTGAGTATTCAACATTTGAATCCCTTCATGAAGCACTCGAGGCCTTACACTGAAGATCGTTCACATGAAACACTCACGCAGGCAAAAACGACTGCGCTACGTGGGGAGGCTTTGTGGCGACCATTAAAACACCAGAACTGCGAACCTGGAAAGTGGAAGGAACGTGGATGGAGTTTTTCAATGGCACCTCTCAAAGCGCCAATATTTCTATGAACTGCCTATGGAACCCTTCTGAAGGTGAGAGGAGCTAAGCGGCAAATTGTGATATGAATTATGTGAGGAATACATGCAGTGAACTGTCGACACCAACATTCTCCACCACAGAATACTTGAAGAGCTGCTTGCACAGAGGGTGCTTGTTGGGTGGCAGTTGTGTGCACAGCAAAGAGGGAGGTTTCTCGTGTCCAGAAGGCAATAACAGTGTCTCCTCGGGTTCCCTCAAACTCACGCTGCTCCTCTTCGCTGTTCTCATGTCCCTCACCATCCTGCTCGCTATCGCCGTCGTCGTACGTCTCATTGCCTTCATTGTTATGTTTCTAAAAATTGCATCGTCTCTCCCACTCTGCTACCAAAGTCCCATGGAACATTAACAGTTAAATACCCCGGTGCTCACCCTAAGTAGCGTCAACATCATCTTCACAACATCTCTCCCATTGCCTTCCCATCATCACGTTTTGAATGTTTAACTTTTTCTGTATTTGCAAACGTCAGTAGAACAATTCTACTAGCGACTTCACCACACACAGGTGAGGCTGCTAAGGGGAGGTAAGAGCACCGTGGTGTACGAAGAGATGCCTCCAGCACACCAGGACAGCCTCCGACGTATCATGACACGCAAACTCAAGCCTCCTTCCACGCACCAAGCAACCGGTGCGCAAGCGTGCAACACGTCATACGTCAAATTACGTGGCAGTTGACGAAGACACGACACTACCGCGTTACTTGATATTGTCACTCCAATCAAATTCAGTATTCCCTTTCGTACCTACTTTTACTTCTTTTCCGACATTTGAACATTCATGAATATCAGGAAAGATATATTTGTTTTGAACGATGCACCAATTAGTCATTAGTATTATTACCATTATCATTATGATTATTATCACTGATTATTCAATAAAACGATGCCACGTCGAAGCACCACCAGCGAGACGCGTGAGTGGCCGTCACAGAAGACCACACACACGCCACCAAGCAGTAACACTAACCACACTGCCGCACAATCGCCACAACAAAGTCCAACAAAAAGATGCACAAAATGCCAATGTTACAAACAGATACACAAAATAAATTTATGTCTTAGAGTCGGGAAATGGAATAAGATTATAAAAAATAGCCTACAATCGATTGCGTTAATAATTCATAATCTCTATATACACATGTACATTATTATATAATTAAATATATATAGATGTTCTTATATATATTCATTATATAACTTACATAAATAATATAAAATTTAGTCCTAAAAAATAAAAGTAAAAACATATAAAATATCACATTAAACTAATTTCATTTGCTATTCCTAGAAATTATTCTTTTTCTACCACACACCCAAATATTCTTACAACCAACTGTTATCGCACGCACGCACGCACACACACACACACACACACACACACACACACACACACACACACACACACACACACACACACACACACACACACACACACACAAACGCACACACACACACACACACACACACACACACACACACACACACACACACACACACACACACACACACACACACACACACACACACACACACACACACACACACAACACGCACGCAGACACACATATGATGATACGTATAGTAATACAGACACGTTAGAAGTGAAATGGAAACACATGTACAAATAAACGCACACGAAAACGCAGACGGCATACAAATGCACACATACAAACAAATAAACAAATGAAAAACAAACAACAATACAGGCAACAACATGGGGACTGCATACAACAACATAGGCGGTGCTGGAGAGAGATGCATTGAGAATTAGAAAGGGTGATTGAGTAAGCAATTGCCTTGTGAGAATGGAAGAGCAAGATGGATGGATGGATGGCTCAATAAATGAATGGAAACATGGTTAGATAGAAGAATAGAGGGCGCTAGAAGATGAGAGAAGTGGATGAATGAAAAGATGGATTGAAAGGTGGATTGGAGGGTAGATGATTTCATAAGTTCTGGCATGAACATTTTATGTTAAGTAGAAGTAAAAACCAAGTACTTGAAGAGAATAGAATATATAGATATATAAAGATAGATATATAACTATGAGTTTATATATATATATAAATATATATATATGAATCTATATATGGTATTTGGTAGTCAAAGTTGCAAGGATGAAGAAGAAGAAGAGGAAGGAAGTTAAACTCGGTACTGCGATGCGAGCCTCTCTCTCAAGGGGGGAGGGAACTGGTCCGAGAAGCGCTTCCAGTTCTCATCTCCCACCTGGTTCTTGAAGCCGTGCAAGATCTGCGCGGTGGAGTGGTAGAGGTTGGTGTGGGAGTGGTGGAGTGGTAGAGGTTGGTGTGGGAGTGATGGAGTGGTAGAGGTTGGTGTGGGAGTGATGGAGTGGTAGAGGTTGGTGTGGGAGTGATGGAGTGGTAGAGGTTGGTGTGGGAGTGATGGAGTGGTAGAGGTTGGTGTGGGAGTTGATGGAGTGGTAGAGTGTAACATGGTTTTGATCCGAAAGCTCGGTGTGGTATATACTGTGTAGTGAAAAGATGTAGTGGTGGTAGGTAGCCTGTATTGAGAAATTGAGTGGTGGTTTGTGGAAGAACCTTGTAGAACATCTCCTTCATGTCGTCCTTGGGGTTCACCCACGAAGCGATGGCATCACAGAAGAAGATGAAGTCCTGTGTGTGGTTGCATTGCACTCTGTTGTCCTCTCAAGCACGCACAAGCATACAGGCATCCATAGACAAACAAACACACCCAACCATCCACACACAAGCACACAAGCACACACGAGAACACTCAAAGACCATAAGCACCTGGACCACTCCAGCGGGGTTGATGTTGATCATGGCACAGACGCCTCTGAAGGATGAGTCCTTCTCGTCGTTGTCTCTTATGTTCCTCAACGAACTGCACCTGTAAAGGTGTCGTGTGATTTTGGTAGCATGGTGTCATAGTGCTGTGGCTAAATTGGGCTGTGGTCGTGATGATGGCTGTAGTAAAATGATCATTGAAGTGGTTCTATAAGAAAGAAGGTTGCAAGGGTGAAGCGGATACAAGGGTGTATTAATGAGTCGTACCACGGCCTGATGAACTGTTGCAATCGAGGAGCAACCAGATCGGGACACACCAAACCCAGCCTGCCCAGAGTTATTGCTGTGGTGCATGTGTGTATATGTGTGTGACAATTTAATTAAAAAAGGTAGAGAAAGTAGGAAAAAGGGAGGACGATGCAGCACCAGTGTTTTCAAGGAGGGTCTTGGTGGTATTGGGTCGGTTGATGATGTTGATGAGGGAACTGAGCAGCATGGGCACGTATGGAGCCATCTCTTCACCTGCAGGGAGAAACCGCTGTGAGCACCATCGCCTCAACAACCACGTCCAACCTCAGCGATACATAACCTAAAAAACCTCAACAATACGATACAACACAAACATCCCACAATCACATTGTACCTATAACAAAACATAAAACATCACCACACACCAAAACACAATACCACAACAGCATACGTACACACACACACACACGCGCATGCACACACGCATGCACACACGCCATGACAAAACACAAACCAGTCTTTATGGAGATCTCTCCAATGGCCCACGTGGCATTGTTACACACAGAAATGTGTTCGGGGTTGAGGTTGCTTGACAAGATGGACATGATTTCACCTGCATGGATGGATGCATGGTGCATGCATGGTCATGCAAGCATTTCAAATTGTCATCAAAGAACCCACCGATGAATGGCTTGACGTGGGTGAAGCAAGCCTTGGTGAGGTCCCCAAGGAGAGCAAATGAACTCTGTTTCACCTCGGGCAATGGGTCCTGAATGTGTGAACATACTAACGTGCATACAGAGACACATGGACAAAGACACAAAGGCACACAGACACCTTAAAGCATACGGACCTGCATGCACTGGTAAAGGAGTTTGAGGAGGTTGCTGTTGGCAGCAAGTGCCTCGATGTGGGTGTCGAGACCCTCAGCCAGGCCGCTGAGGAGGTCGAGTGCCACGATCATGAAGTCCTTGTCCGGAGCCTCATACTGCTCTGCATTGCGCTGGTTCGCCTGCGAGGTGATGGCATTGGCAGTAGTGGTGGCAGTGGTGGTGATGGCATGGCATGAAAGGAGGGAAATGATGGAAGAACGAACGTAGTGCTGGTTGAGGGTCTGTTCTATAAGGGAGACACATCTCCGAAAGACTGGCTCACAGTAGGGCAGGAAACCTGACTGCAGAGCTGTAGCCACACTGGAAAGACACTGTTGTGTGTGCAGAAGGGTGTTGTTGGAATGAAGAGAGAAAAGAAAAAAGTGAGGTGAGATGATGATGAGAACAAATTGTGGAAGAAAATAAATGGTGAGAAGAAGTGTTAGAAAGTGTGGAGAAGAGATGGTAATGAGAAGAAGTGTTAGAAAGTGTGGAGAAGAGATGGTAATGAGAAGAAGTGTTAGAAAGTGTGGAAGAGAGATAGTGATAAGAGGAAGTGAGAAGAGGTACTTCAAGCAAAGGGAAAAGGTCCTTGTCAGTGTCCTTGAGTTGGTTCCACTTGTCGATGAGGGGAGGCATCAGCATATTGATGTAGTCCTGTGTTTATAAATAAATTTGTGTGTGTGTGTGTGTGTGTGTGTGTGTGTTTGTGTGTGTGTGTGTATGTGTGAGGCTTCAATGAATGGACTGAAGGCAACAAAGAACAATGAGAGACAGACCGGTTTGTTCAAGTGGTGACCCACTGAGTCTGCAAGAGTGCCGATGGCATCGTACAAGATCAACAAGTTCTTGTGCTGTGTGGTGGCGTTTTGGTGAAGGGCTGAGAAAGAAAAAGAAGTGAGAAATGTAAAGAGGTGGTAGTGAGAGAGACTCTGGAAGACAGTGGTGGAAGAGATGAAGTGGAGCACCTGGTACTTGTTGAAGGCGTACACAAGGGTCTCGAGGATGAAAGAGAGGTAGGGCACCAGGTCGGTGCAAGCCTCCTCCTCCAAGGTGGCAAATGCCGAACAAGCCGCCTCCTGCACCCTTTTGTTACCATCCAACACCCGCTTCAGCAACTGCAATGGGAGCATAAAGCCATTCAATGGATACAGTGATGAAAGTTGTCAAACATTCTCTAGCACTAGGCTGTTACGAATGATTGGGTGTGCAAGACAAGATGGCATACCTCGGTCATGAGTGGTTTGAGGTACAAATCGTGCGGTTGTCCCACCACCCAGTGGGAGTACCTGGAGAGGGTCCAACAGGTGATGGAACGAACTAAAGCCTTCTTCTCAGACAGGCAGGTCACCAGGTAGGGAATCAGCTCCGGCAGGTGCACCACCATACCGACCATGCAGCCTGTGAGGAGGGAGTAGGATAGAGAAGAGGGCAAAAAATGAGTGGGACATGCATGCCTTCTGCAATGGCTCCAAGCACCAAGATGCCAGACTCCTTGAGCTCCCAGTCGGAGTGGAAAAGAAGTTCCTTGAGTAGGGGCAGAACGATGGGCAGCATGTCATCACGGAACACATTTGCCAGCACATCCAACGCTGCTGCTGAACACTTGCCTATGTGGTTGTGGTGATTGAAGAGTTGATGAGTGTTGTGGGGTGGTAGATTGGTGTGGGAACGTACGAAGATTCCAGTCGGATAGGGCCTCGTTGTCCAGAGAGTCATCATCGTCATTGCTCTCCTGCAACACATTCACAACGTTGTAAAAAAACATCAAAGTAACTGCCTCTACAACAAAACAATGGCAAAAACAACAACCTCCTCTCCGAACTTTCCGAAGCTGTGTCTCCTGGAGCGGTGGAAGCGAGGTTTGATGTCACTTTCCTTGTCGGGCACCATTTCGTCCTCCTCCACATCGCCCTGCAATAATCAGGCAAGTTGTCAGCCTCCAATGGGGTGGTGGAAGGAGGGTACCTTGAGAAGAATGATGTCGATCTCTGAGTACTTCATCCCCTTGATCAGCACAGGAGCCAGTCTCCCGATATGGTTGACGAGCACCTGTGTGGTTGCATGTACTGCTTGTGCCATGTATACCAATCACACAAGAAAACAATAACGATAATGAACTACTGCGCCTTCCACAGCCAGCTACATTCAAAAGTTTCATTTTAAGCATTCAAAATGAAACCACATCAACAACAACACGCATCACCTTCCTTCTCCAAACAATTTAACAACCACCACACACATCCTTGCAGATGCTCTGTTCGGCCAATGAGAGCCAGAACTCGCAAGCCTCCAGTGCCACAGAGCCATCAGAGTCCTGGGTCCTCGACAGCATGTACTGTGGGTGGTGTCCTTACTTGCTTCACTGGCGCCTTGTAACCACTCATAACAAACCAACCTCAACCAAGTTGTTGATGTGGGGAATCAAGCGGTCCAGTCGCACCTCCACCAACATCACCAAAGCTCGACATACATTCTTTCTCACCTCGGGGTCATCATCACTTGACAAAAAAAACAAGTTCTGAAAAGTGCAAAAACACGGGAATGAAGTTTGTAAGTTTGTAAAGTTTTGTAAAGTGGGATGGTCAATATAAATGGCAAAGTGGTAAAGACCTCGATGAAGCAGTCAATGTGGTTCATGAGAGCTTCAGCCTTGCCAAGGATGAACTGGTTGACACAAGCTATGGCATGTGACCTGGAATGAGAGACAAGAATGAGTGCTGGTGAATACTTTTTAAAACCTTGTAACTCACCTTATTTTGGGACTGTTGTGCTTGAAATACTGCAAAAACTTGGGAATGAGGATGTTGAGAGGCTGGTTGGCCATGCCATTATCATCCAGAAGGTCGCTCAAGTCTTCACACACTTTCTGAAGAGCTCCAAATGAGCCCTGTGGGAAATTCAAATTGAACTTGACAATGTTTTCTAAGACATCATGAATAATTCAATAAATAATTAATTAAGCCAAGAATTACAAACCTCGCAAACACTGTAGTCCTCCGACTCAAGGCACTGACACAAACTAGGCAGTAGTTCAGGCCAAGTATTAAGACCTCCCTTGGCGACAATGGTAGTGATGAGAATGCCAATGGTTGCTCTGATAAGAGGAGAAGGATCTCCAATACTACCCAAGCATTCTTGCTTGATAAACATGCAGACTGGAGCAGGCAATTTCTCATAATGTGCCCGGATATTATTTTTTAATATGAGACCACTCAAGGATCTTGTAGGTTCATCTGTGATATTTTATCCATTTAAAAAAACGTTCCAAGAATATTTAAATGACTTGAAAATAATTTGTTTTTATCAAAAATAACTGATAATTTTGAAAAATTAAATGAATAGTAAATTTAAAAAAGTGAAGTGTCAATCATTTAAACCTTCGCTAGTTAGTTTAGTCAAGACAAAAATCAAATAATTGTTGAAATCTGGGTATAGATTAAGTTCTTCTAATTTCTGGTTAATAATTAAAAAGATTAGTTTTAACATGTATGCCATTTTGTTTAAATAATCAATATGTTGATAAATTTGTAATTATACTACCATCAAGTATAAAGACCGGCTTGTAAAATAGAATGAAAAAAAAAACTTACTTGCTGAACAGAACGTTGAATATTATTATCATGAGACTGTGACTCTCTTAACAACTGTAAAATTTGTTGTAACCCGACATCCTGGGGTTGCCATTCGTTGCCGGCCATTTTTTTCAAAAGATAAAATATAATGCAAAGAAATTCCAGTTCAAAAATTATTCCTAATACTATGCTTCTATTCAAATTTTGGATATGTTCTTTCTTTATCTAAAAAATATACTTATACAGGTTTTGTAATTAAAAGGCATGTTATTTGAATTTTGAACTCATAGTAATTCCAGATTATTTTCTCAACATTATAGAACTATTAATCTTCTTTTCCGTATGAGCTTTTGGTGAGAGCTTGAGACCGTGTGTGTTGACATCGCCTTGAAACTAGTGTTTAGTTTTTTATAGCCCACAGCGAGTAAAACCGTTTTCATGGGTGTGCCTTTGAACATAGTGCTAAAGGCGCGTTACAAATTTCCTGATTAGATTAGATAACAATGCTTTGTGGTGTTGAAATTTCTTTATAGTCCAAATGAGTCAATGCTGTGCATTCAAAATTTTTGGATAGAATACTTTGTTGTAACAATAGAAATAATATTAATAATAATTGTCATTGCGTATTTCGGCATTAACGCCATCAGTTTACAGCACTTGGAATAACTTGGAAAAAAGTAGAGGAGTGGTAGTAAGGTGATAGCACTAACTCAAGAAGCCCATATGACCTGTATTATGTTTTATATTATTTCAGTTTTAAGATGGAAAATGGTTTTGAAACGAAAATTTGTTTTCTCTAACAAAATCTTTCAGCTAGGATATTTCCAAGGCGAAAGAAAGAATTAGTAGAAAGCTATCATTTTGAGTAGAAAATTCCAGGTAGAAAGCCAGAAGAAATGATGAGAGTGGCGTTATAGAATTGGGAAATTATTTAGCGATAATTACATGAGACGTCATTATTATTGAAAATACGGTGAATGGCTCAAAGGCAATGGTTGAGTGGAGGGTTATCGAGTGTACAAGGGCCAGCAAAGTCTCCTGCCGCAAGCTCATACGTCCAATAAAAGCTCCGAATCGGCGAAGGGTCGCTGGTGGTTCCCGATGTTGCTAGAAGGTTGATAGTGGCAAGTTGACGGTGGTAGTTGAAGTTTCTTTAAGCAGTGCCTCGGTATAAGTGGTAACAAGGTCGAAGTTGACGGTGTAGGTTTTGTATTAAAACAACTCCGAAACTCAATGAATATTATTTTTTGAAAGTTCAGTCATTTATGAATTGTCGAAACATCACACTAATGAAAATTTAAAATATTACATTCAGTAATTTCTAAAATATACTTATTTCTGAAACGATAAAAGGTGACTTTCAAAAGTAATTATTCTTCATCAAAATGAGGGCAAAAATCTAAGATGAAATACTCGCCTGCATCTCCAGGCACCTGACACTTCCAAGCATGCACATAAACTCGCAAATAGCAATAAAACCAGAACGACACGAAGAGGAGGACGCAGGAACACATCAGCAAGCACGAGAGCACACAGGCGACAGAAGAGGTAGTTTCAGAAGGACCACTCAGTCCCTCCATGTGGACCGTTGCACGAAAGCTCTTGACACAAATGCCTTAATTAAGGGCTTGTATAAAAATAGCATGAGGTGCCAATGCGAAACCACAGCACTGAGTATGCCGTGTGGTAGGAGATGCCAATAAATAGACAGATCAACCGACTGAGTCAATAGTTGAATACATTGTAACGATTGCGCATGAACATGTAATGAAACGTTTGCATTATAAATAAGTTACATTTCCAGTATGCAGTGCGAAACATTCAATTGAAACAAGCAGGCAAACAAGCTGACAGTTAGTGAAGACCACACCCACAGAGCAGCAGTGACGTGCTTGGAGAGGTCTTGTGACTGGTTTCATGAAGAAGCCTGCAGATGAGGCCTCCTGCTGATAAACAACGATGCACAATGCGCGCTTGTGTGAAATTTATACGAACAATGAAATCCACACGCATGCACACACACAAACATGCACCCACACGTACAAACACGCAAACAAACACACACGAACACACATAGCACATGCAATGTAGCAAATGAAAAGGACGGAAAACAAAACTAGAACCACCAAGCAAGCAATCAACCAACCAAGCAATAAAACACACACAGCAAATGCCTCTTGAAAACTTGTTGCTGGTCAGATGTGTCGTATGTCTGCTTCTCAGTTGTGTGCTCACCCACTAGATAAATCAACACTCCAATCTCCCTTCCACGCCTCACATGGCCACATAGACATGCATACAAATTCAGTAAGGACGCTCTTCAAGGAATTCTTTGATGACTGTGGGCAGGGGCAGTTGGCTGATATGGTCAAGTCTGATGGATTCCCGGATGAGGAAGCGACACAGGTACTGCAGGGATCGCACTTGTGCGAAGCGTGACACAGGCCTGGTGAGGCGCACTGGAAAGCTGAGGGAGCCAGGCGTGCGAGCCCTTGAGTAGCAGAACACTCCTGTTTGAGAGTCGGATACTGAGTGCTCAATCAACTCCACAATGGAGCGGTGTCCCTCGCTTTCGGACTGGGTGTAAAGACTGAAGACTCCATTACTGTGTTCAATGCGGGTGTGCAGGGTGCGACTGTATGACCGAAAACTCAAACTCAAAAGGTAGCGATCATCTGAGCTGTCCCTTACCAAGAAAGTGCCATCAGGTTGCCGTGACAACTTCTCCTCAGCCTCAATGCGAGTGATGGGTCCCCAATACCAGCCATACCTGTTGAGTTTCTCAAGTTCTTTTGAAAGACTCCAGCCATCATTGGAAGTATCTTTGACACGATCATAGAGAGGCAGTGACTGGTTGTTGGAGGTGGAAGGAGTATCTTTTGTGTGGTCACAAGAAGGATCAATGGGAGTTTGATAAGACTGAGAAGTGCTGCCATCAGTGCTTGTTGACATGATGTTGTTGTTGCCTCCATGGCATGTTCTTTTAGCAAGCAAGCAAGAATTACTGTTTTCTATTTGATCAACACTTCCATTACAATTATAGTTTACATATTTAGTTTCTTTGGGTAAGGTCTGAGTAGAAAGAACGCCTTTCTGAAGAACGATTCTTGTTGGTTTGTGACTAGAAGATGGCAATGTTTTTGAGTGGACTTTAGCAATTTCCGTCTCTTCTGCACGGTAGTAGCTGCATCGAGGAGAAGGTGTGTAGTCGTTGGAGCACCTGCCGAAAGATGATGTTGAAGAATGCGATTTTGAAGGGCAAGGAACATGGTCCAAGCCGCAACAAAGCAAACTCTTTCCGCGACATTTGCTCGCCTTGATGGAAATGGAAATATTATCGGAAGTCGATTTGATTTTTCGCTGGCATGGCAAGATCCTGCTGAGTAGTGTTGCGAGGAAGCCGCTAATTTCTGCCTCAGAAACTTCCTCCGAGAATTTGACGCTGCCCGCAGTCCTCGTTAGACTGTGTGTTTCGAGGTGCGAAAAAGCACTGCTACTTGAACTACTCGACTTCACGCTAGCGGACATTGAAGAAGATGCGATAACAGTGCAAAACAATTATCCGAAAGTTCATTTTTATTTCAGTTTTCGTTAACAGTTACATATTTAAAGTTCTTATTTAATAATCAACTCAATACATCAACAACAAACATTAACGAGTTTAATAAATCCCCGATTCCGGATAATTATTTTGATCAACTGAAAAATTCAGAGGTACATCCGTAATCTATCAATAATGACATATCACTGACTATGGCCTTGGAATGCATTCAGAAATGTTCCACTTGTTTACATTTAGAAAATAAAACTCACTGATTACAAAAAAATCAATGAACAATAATATAAAATTTTAACTTAGCGACATTAGGCTTCACAAAAAAATCAAAAGTTTACATGGCAGTTTTTGATCACAGTAAAACCAAACTTTAGTTCAGAATAAAAACGATAATATATATGTAGTAATTTGTTTCAGTATGGGTTCCATTTCTGACGATAATTATAATTTTCTTGGAACAAGTTTACCACAATACGAGAAAGGTTACTTTTATATTAAAAAATTCTAAGCTCCATTACGGCCGGGTTTGCTTAATTAATTTCTATTAGTCTTCAATCTGTGTATATGAAATAGATACTTTGCAGATGAAGTGGTGGTTCGGAAAGCAGTAGGTGTTCATGAGCAGGTGGTGAGGGATCAGCAAGGCAGGGTGCGCTTCCATGGCGCATTTACTGGTGGCTTTTCCGCAGGTTACTTCAACACAGTCGACACCAAAGAAGGTCGGTTAAATTCCTGTCTGTTGAGACTTTGACATGACAAGTATATATATTCCATGTTTCTATTCTATTGTCATTGTTTTAGTTTTAACAGATTAAAGAATAACTGTTATGACATTTCACATCAACATGAAAGGATGGACTCCTCAGTCATTCAAATCATCGAGATCCGATCGTGGAACTCATTCTGTGCAAAAGCCAGAGGACTTTATGGATGAAGAGGTACTAATGAGAGTTTAAAAAATACAGAAACTTCACAGAAAACCCTTTCAACAGGACACAGGGGAATTCGGTATTGCTCCAAAAAGACTCAAAACTAAGCAAGCTTTCCAAAGTACCTCACAAGACAGTAGCTTGCAGCTTGCTAGGTTTTTTGATTGCATCATTCAAATGTATCACATGTATCATTGGGAGGAGTGTTTTGCACACAACTGCTTTGACAGGTCACGAATGGGGATTCGGATGCTGAGGAGGATGGGTTGGAGGAAGGGGGAGAGGCTGGGTGAGAAAAGAAAAAAGTTGCTTCCAAAAACTTATGGCTGTATGCTGCCTCCTGGAGGGATCCCTGGCGTGGTTGGTAGTCATGGCTTCAAACTGGCAGCAATTGTTCTTATCCTACATTATCCATGGTGTTAAGACCATGGTATAAATATTTGAGGTTTCAATCTCATGTTTCTTTTCACACCAAGACACACAGTGAAGAGGAGGATGAAGAGGATGATGATGCTGATGATGAGCTGAGGAAAGAGGATATGTGCAAGGTGGTGTTTGTGAGCAAGAGTGATTTGCATGGTCTGGGATACAGAGGCATGAACATTCCAGAAGAGACGATGAAGAAAAAGAAGAGAATCGTTCGAGGAGAGGTTTTTTTTTTTGTTTTTTCCATTATAATTTTAGTTTACAGATTACAACTGAACACAAATACATGAACACATGCATAGGCTTTTGGCATAGGTGCTTTGGAGGAAGAGGATGAGGATGTGTACAGCAATGACAACATCAACAACTACCACTTCCACCTTGGCAATGATGATGATGACCACCTGCATGGCTGGACAGCACCTAAACACCATCATGGTGAAATTTATATTCACGCGCACATAGCACACACACATACACACACACACACACACACACACACACACACACACACACACACACACAAACATCTACAAAACTATATCTTGCCACCACCAGATACAAAGTTGAAAAACACTCTTCGAGGCTTCAAGAAAGCCTCTCAACCACTTACTCCCTTCACCCCCCATGAGCCTCCGGACCTGCCCAGCAACTTCAAGCCCTTCCGAACCCCTGATCCTTCTTCGACCCACACATCTTTTCACCACACGCCACCGACCACTCTCAGCAGCTCATCTCGCCACCACCGACTTGAGCACCATCTCAACAGACACCACAGAAGAGGAGAGCTTCTGGGAGAAAAACTGCAAATCAGTGAGTTCTTTGTGTGTCACTCACGTGTTAATTTTGTATCAAGGTAGCTAGAAATTAATTAACTTTGAGCAACAACACACAGCTTCAGTGTTTGATTTGGTGAGTGAAGAGGACCAAAAGAGACTCAAACACAACAAGCCTCGTTCCTCCAGGTGGTCACGTGAGGAAGCTGTTGAAGGAGTGGTGAAGGTGGTGGAGAAAGTAAAAGAGGAAGTGAAAGAGGAGAGAGGGAGGGAGGAGGAGGAGACGGAGTGGGAGCATGGCAGGGAGGTGAGGAGGCAGCTGAGCAGCATGATGGCCACCCGCTTTGTGAAGGAGACGGGCACTAGTGGACAGGCTGTAGAGGAGACGAAAGTGAAGGTGGGCAGGGTGTCAAGCGAGGAGTGGCACCCAGCTAAGCTGCTGTGTGTCCGCTTCAACATCGAGGATCCTTTCCCCCAGTCAGTGACTCCTGTGTTTGCGCGTGCCGTGTTGCCATTGTTGCTTATAACTTATGTTTGAAGGACTGCTTGGATGATATTTAAAAAGTTACTTGGTTATCCTTTTATGGGTTTCTATGGTACGTAGTAAGGGATCATCGTTCGAGAGTAAATTGAAAGTAAATTCCGATTGAAACAGATCACAAAATATTCATCACGCGACACCGAAGTCCTCGCGTACACTACGCTTCTCGCTCGTACTAATCTTTCATACGCACCACACTTCTCACTCCGCACACAGGTCTCAGGTGGTGGGTCTGTTGACTTCAAAGCAAGCCAAGCCTTCCTTCTTTGACTTCAACACCCCTCTTTCTGTAATCATTGGCTCCCAGCAGACAAGCGCTGCTCCCGAAGAGGTCAGCTCTGTGGAGAAGAAAGTGGTCAAGAAGAAGGACCCTCTGGCCGTCCTCTCTGCCGTCGACCTGAGACCCTCTGCCCTTCCTCCTCAACAGCCCCTCAACCTCATCCCCGCAGACATTCCACCTTCCAGTCAAGCACCTCCAACCACCAACAAACCCCCTTCCGTCTCACCCAAACTTTCCTCCATTTCCAAGCAAACACCTACTAGCCACACCACTACTGTCACCACCACCACGACCATGGAAGAGCCAGCTGATGTAGGGGATGGGAAGGCAGTGAGGAGTGGTACAGAAACCAAACCAAGCCTTGACGTCTTCAAATCCATCTTTGAAAGCTCCGATGAGGAAGAAGAAGAAAAAGAAAAAAAAGAAGGAAAAGAAACCAGTCAACACGAGAAAGTATCCACAAACATTGCCACTCCCACCACCTCCATCACCACCACCACTCCCACCACCTCCATCACCACCACTCCCACCACCTCCATCACCACCACTCCCGCCACAATTCCCACCACCAGTTCCATTACCATTCCCACCACTACCTCCGTAATCACAGCTTCCAACCCTATCACCAGTACCTTATCCACTGATAAGGCATCTCCTAAGAAGCAGGCGGTCATTGTGGTTGATGAGGAGACGTCATTGGGGGAGGACTCGAGTGAAGGTGGAGAGTGGGTGGAAAGAAAGGTTAAAAAATCAAAGCATAAGAAACACAAGGTGATTGTCGTTGCTGTGTTGTATTTTTGTTGTAGCGTTGTTGTCGTTGTAGTGTTATTGTGTTATATGTTGGTCGTAGTGGTATAATGTTGCGCGGTATAATTGTGCGTATGCAGTGTTGGAGAGAGGACGGTGGAAGATTAATGCCCATTGAAATGTCCCCACTTTCAAACCACTGCAGAGCAAGGAGAAAAAGCACAAGAAGGAAAAAAAGAAGAAAAAGACGAAGAGAAGGGACCACAGTTGACCATTTATAGCACATTGAACATTCAGAGTTTCATGAAAAAAGTATTGAAAGCCTACAATTGTTGCGTATGAGGGTGTCAATGCAGGTTAAATGTCAACGGGCCTTGCAACGCTGTATGTTCACGAATGCGCAAATACTCGTCACCCGTTTCATCTTTTTCCTCTTCCTTTCTTTCCCTTTCTTCTTCCCCCATCACATGGCGTCGAAGTGGAAACGTTGTGACTCCTGACTCCTCACGGCTTTATCTTCCCTCTGTGGTGT
>OX387246.1:13253528-13256028 GCA_947562095.1 Branchellion lobata | reverse complement strand
AAAACAATATGAACACGATTCAAACTAGGATGTTTTCAAATGAGTAGAAAAATTTTCTAAGCTAAGAAAATATTTATATAGCGCTGGTTGCATGCTGTTCAAAAGCTTCACCAACTCAAGCAGTACAGGTTCTCCTGCATAGGTGCCTTCAAAGTCGTAAGGCTCTCCTGCGAGTGGTTGCTTGAAGGTATTGTTTTGTTTAAACATCTGAGAGTAATCCATCAAAACATAAGCATGATGAAGCTAACATAAAATAAAATGAAAAATAATATTTCAGTTTTTTCAAAAGCTGCAAGAAAATATTAATGAAATATGTTGAAAAATTGACAAAAATTTTATGAATTGAAACAGGAATACAACTGTTGAAAATGCTCAATCATCGTCGTTGAACCAACCAAGAGCATCTCTGGAACCCCAGTAAACTCTGAGAAGGGTCTTTGTGGGAGCCTTAAATGGCTGCCATAACGACAGCACATCTAAGAAGCCATCTTTGTTAAAGTCGGTCACCATCAGACCCGAAATGAAAGTTTCCGCGAGCTTTTGTCCACTGCTAGTCACTAAGGGTTTTAAATGGAATCCTCCATCTTTGTCTGCTAGCCATACTTCTATGTTTTGTCCTTCATTTTGATAGTTTAAAATTATTTTTCAGTGAAAAAATCATTTTCACACTTTAAAAAGGAAAACTGTGAAATACGCATTTTTAGTTGATTTTAATAACCGCACCTAGGTTCGAAATGGCAAAGATATCGATATTCTTATCAGCGTTGAAATCACCATAGGCAGCTACGATTCCAGTGTAATTGCCATTAAATAAATTTAAAACACTGTAAACATCATCGGCAAAACTTACTTTAATTAAAGTTAAAAATAAAAAAAACTTAAACGATTTCATAATAGTTTGTGAGATTATAAAGAAGTCAATAAGATTAATATAGACGAAAAGTTAAACTACACTCTAAATTACATATATTAAATTGTTTCCAAACCATTATTTTGCATACTTCAATTTTAATAATTTGAAGTTTTTTTGGGTAAACTGTGCTGATTTATTCAAAAAAACAAAATAATTAACATACCAGATGTAGAAGTACTATTTCAAAGAAAAGGCCAATAGAAATCTAAAATGAATCGATCATTATAAGCTATAAAAAGTGTTTTAATTAATTTTTTCTTGAAAAAAGTTAATACTCATGAGTTATTTGCGCCTGTAGCCTAATAGTTTACGAGCTTCGCTGAAAAGCGTTACGCTCAAGGTTCGAATCTCTAGCTAAGCTCAGATTTGAGTTTTAGAAAGCGGCGACTGAAGTAAAGAACAGACAGCATCCTAGATTGGCTTATTGATCTAGCAGCCCACATGTGTAAAACAGATTCCATATGAAACTAATTGAATGATTTTATAAAGTGAAAACCACTGGTTTATATTTCCATAATTAATAATTAGATGCAGCTCGAATGAAAAAATGAAAGAAGAGGGTTTAAAAGATAATAAAAAACCTCAATTACAACTGGTATCAATTATTTATTTGAATGGAGCATTTTTTAGCTTTCACTATTTATATTAAATTTACGTTTCATTATTGTCACATTTCTATGTTTTACATACGAGATGCGGTCAGTTAAACAAGGACTTGGGGTAAGCAGTGCCAATTTGGTGTCCGTGGCCTCTGACGATCAGCTGCACTGGATAGTTTTTGATGCGCACAGATGGAGGCGTGTGGAAACGCATCAAATGTACCAAAGTGAAGATGCCTATTTCGAACTCTGGACTTGTGCCCACGAAGATCGAGCCAAGTGCCTTTCCGTAGTTCCTATTCCACGAGAACTGCAAGGTCATCAAGCGAGGGTGCGTTTCCAGCTCATCCGTCTGTGTGCAGATTTGTGTCATTACGATTATGTTCGAAACATTGTGGCATTAAAAGCTTCTATGAAAATTCAACTTTAACACTATCAGCTGAAGTAAGCGAAGCAGGCGGTTAAGAGAGGCGAGCACCGTGCCACGTCTGAAGTAGCCCCTGTAGTCAACGTGTCCAGCCTTCTCCTGCAGGTAAAGTTGCAGCCAGTTGTGGAAACCTGTGACTTCGTTGTGACGGCGCTCTCCCACAAAGACATGCTCGAAGCCACAAGAGTTGAGACGACTTGCGGGTGATGCGAATGTTCCATGGGTGTTGATATATGTGACAACTTATTATAAAATTGAATTTTTTTAATAACTTATGTACTTTCAAAAATTAACACTCTCCTAAAATTACCTATCAGTTCTGAGACGTTTGTATATTTTGAACCACAAGTTGTTGAGGGTGGTTTTGAAGGCAGTGATAGAGCCATAGACCTTCCTCTTTCTCACAAGGAACCGATGCACCTCCTGTTGCGAGTGCCGTGTGAGCATGGGTTGGTGTCGATAAAGTCACTCACCTTGATCACGTTGGTGCGTATGATGAGGTCCAAGAAGTTATTAATTTCCCTTCTCTCAGCGGCGGAATGACTTTCATGCGAAGAAGTG
>OX387246.1:13203528-13251028 GCA_947562095.1 Branchellion lobata | reverse complement strand
GATGTATAAGGATTGCTGTTAACTTTTATGAACAAATATTTGGCGAGTATTGCATCGTTTGTTGGGTGAGTAAACTAATGATAATTCAGTAGCAATTGTATTAGTAGAAGATAACGTTGGCGATGAGTGTTCATTATTGTTGCTACTTTCAAACGAAAAAAAATTGAAAATCACTAATGTATTGAACTTTTCAAAACTATCAATAAGTATAACTTTGAAATTTCAATTTTAGAACAATTGAGAAAAATAACTTAACTCATGTGAATGAAATCAACAAAAAATTGTAAATAATTTTTGCAAGCTCGTATAGTAGTAAGCTTAATGTTTCCAAACAATGACAAATATATAAAAAGATACTTGTTAAATAGTTATATTATAAAGACCCTTCTAAACTTCTTATTCTATGATGAGAAGTGCAACTCAAACAAGAAACCGAATGAATGGAATTACTAGAGATTCCAATTCTATAAGGTTTCAATTAATTATGAAAACATAAGAATTTTTCGAGTCCAAATATTTTTATTCGACAATATTATTTATTTCTTCAACTCACTGTTTTTAATACTCAAATTTATATGTTTTACATACGAGATGCGGTCAATTAGACAGAGACTTGGGGTAAGCAGTGCCAATTTGGTGTCCGTGGCCTCTGACGATCAGCTGCACTGGATAGTTCTTGATGCGCACAGATGGAGGCGTGTGGAAACGCATCAAATGTACCAAAGTGAAGATGCCTATTTCGAACTCTGGACTTGTGCCCACGAAGATCGAGCCAAGTGCCTTTCCGTAGTTCCTATTCCACGAGAACTGCAAGGTCATCAAGCGAGGGTGCGTTTCCAGCTCATCCGTCTGTGGGCAGATTTGTGTCATTACGATTATGTTCGAAACATTGTGGCATTAAAAGCTTCTATGAAAATTCAACTTTAACACTATCAGCTGAAGTAAGCGAAGCAGGCGGTTAAGAGAGGCGAGCACCGTGCCACGTCTGAAGTAGCCCCTGTAGTCAACGTGTCCAGCCTTCTCCTGCAGGTAAAGTTGCAGCCAGTTGTGGAAACCTGTGACTTCGTTGTGACGGCGCTCTCCCACAAAGACATGCTCGAAGCCACAGGAGTTGGGACGACTTGCGGGTGATGCGAATGTTCCATGGGAGTTGATATATGTGACAACTTATTATAAAATGGAATTTTTTTAATAACTTATGTACTTTCAAAAATTCACACTCCCCTAAAATTACCTATCAGTTCTGAGACGTTTGTATATTTTGAACCACAAATTGTTGAGGGTGGTTTTGAAGGCAGTGATAGAGCCATGGACCTTTCTCTTTCTCACAAGGAACCGATGCACCTCCTGTTGCGAGTGCCGTGTGAGCATGGGTTGGTGTCGATAAAGTCACTCACCTTGATCACGTTGGTGCGTATGATGAGGTCCAAGAAGTTATTAATTTCCCTTCTCTCAGCCGCGGAATGACTTTCATGCGAAGAAGTGTCGGCATTGAAGTTGTCCAACAGGTCCTTGAAGGCTTCGTGTTTGGGAGGTTGTGTCGTAATCAGTGCAGACAGCCTTCAACATGCAGAAGCCCACCAAGAGCACCACAGAGTTGTCTCTATTTAGCCACTCCCACTTTACCTTTGTAGGTTGGCTTGGAGAAGATTGTGGCTTCGTTGAAGTTCTTGAAAAGCTTGCGACGTGCCCAGTCTCTACCATTCCAGTTCAGGTTGCTGACATATCCTGTGTTTTGCGTTTTTGCTTGTGTGCACACCCAATGATAAATTTTTAAACTATAAAGCACGACCTTGCAGGTCCAGTTTGTAGTCCACACCAGGAACACACTTCTGATCCAAATCCCAAATTCTGCTTATTTCTGTGGACAGCTCATTGTTGTAGTGCACATATCTAGTGATATGGGTGTTAGAATGGAGTAAAAAAATCAATGTCGAAAGAGGCTGAAGGTGATAATGAGAAACTGAATGCACACACCCGCTTGAGAAGCACAACAAACAAGACAAGACGTATATGAACAACATCTTCAACAGCTACTCATGCCGCTTTCAGCTATTTATATGCTTCTCTGTGAGTAATGGAGTTGTTACATCAGGTTTGTAAATAGTCGATTCACCTATGGACGGATAATAGTAGAAAGTCGAATTAAATTCAAAATTAGAATTAGAAAAGGAAACATTTCGCGAACATATACGCTCAAAAGACAAATTGAAAGAAACCCTGATTCAAAAATTTTCTGTTTGACCTTTAAAAACAGTAACTCGTGATTATGATTTATTATATCACATTTGACTGTTTTTTTTTTATTTGGTAACATATCCTGCGCTTGCGTAGATTTGACTTAACAAAGACTGTGAGATTTCTGTTACGCGTAGCTTACAGATTAGCCAGCCACTTTTCGTTACGCTATGTATTGTTTCAGTTCGCAGCTAAGCCGAAATTCGAGTGGTTCAATCGGCAACTTAGGATAAGGACAAACGCTGTGCTAGTGTGGGTGATTAGCGGCACAGGCGCCCAGTAGTGAGTGGAATCTTTCCTGTTGTAGCACTAAGAGTACTTGCGCCAAAGGGTCTCATACAAAAAAATTGATAGATTGATCTATGAAAAAATAAAATTAAACCCTAATTGGTTTCAAAGAATATCGATTGCCATAGAAACTATCATAAACCTGAACCCTATTATTACATATGATTTAGATATACATACAACAATGAATTTTTGAAAAGTTTATTGAAAAATAATCAATTAATATCGTTCATTCTGGACTTTGGAATTGTTCAGGAGATAAATTTTATGTCTGGCAATTCTCTTCTTGGTTGACAAGCCACTTTTTGCCCTCTCTTGAGCCTCCTTCATCTCACTCACCATCCTCACTGCCGTTTCCTGGTTCAGATGGGAAATATGACAATCATACAAAAGTTTCAGAGACTAGTGAAAAAAAAGTAATGTGAAGTGTGAATCAGCTAACTGCCATATCCTTGTGACGCAATCTTCTTTTTGCTTCTCTTTCATTTAGCGGGGAAAGACGACCGTCTTAAAAATAAGATAAAAAGAAAACATGTTTGATTTCATAAACTATGCTTCATAAATTAAATTTTGACGGATCTTTGGAGAAATGACTATAATTGAATAAAAATATACAAAAATGTTCATGCAACCTGAATAGGACCAGTCAGGCGTTTCTGTAAGGGGCCCATACTCAAATCCTCTACGAGCTAAACCGTTCCTGGTTTTAATTAATGCATATTTGGCAATTTTGGAAATAAATCACTGTGAAACAGTTTCAACGAAACAAACAGTATACGTATATAAACCCCTAACTTTATTTCAAATTTTCAATAACGATTATGTTGCACACTAGCCATCACAGAAAAATGGAAAAAATAAAAATAACACAAAAAATGGATGAACATATAAACAGTTACACGACGAATAACTGAAAAATTATATTAAGCAGACTTCAGTCTCCATTTTTCTCCAGCAAAAACTCTAGAACAGACAGAAAAACTTCTCGAAACTATGCGGGGAAACATTGAGGCTGATAATAAATAACTAGCAAAGAAGTTCTAAGAAACAAACTCATGTTTTTAACTTTAAAATTCAAATGAATTTTAACAAAAATTGTCGAAAAAAATTTTTTGTGCAAAGATTGATCAACAAAATCAAGTGCATAAAATTTTAACGTTTACTTTTCTTTAAACCTAAAGTTTATCATTATTCAGTATAGGTAGTGCACCGGTCAAGCGATTCTGCTTTTATTCCAGATATATTTTCATTAACTATAACTTTTAAAATAATACGATATTTTTGACATTTAATAAATTTAAATCTTCCAATGAATTCAATATATGAAAGATTCAAAGAAAGAGGTAAAAGATGGAGAACAAGACAACTTCTCATAGCACAACATGTGAGTTTTTCGCCATAAAATATAATTTTTCATTTTGCATTTAGGATTTATTTTCAAATGGTTTTCTATTTTCAAATTTTCTAAACAAAAAACTTTTTTAAATCAATTTATACATCTTTGTAAGGATACAAATTATTTTTTAAGACTATCTCAGATTTTATAAATTTTCAATAAAAATTTCATTTTTTTCAACCATATTACTTTGAACAGTTCATTTCAATGACTATTTTGGTTTTTTAGTTAACATATTCACATGCAATGGCTTTTTTTGCATTGTAGAAGACATATATTGGGTCATCCATACCTTTATATGAAAAATACTCAACATATATATTACAGTTTCCCCATAAAAAATTAAATGTTGAATGTCTACACATATGATGTTTAACAATATAAACTATATCTTCTTAAGTCTTGTCTGCATTCTATAATAAATCAATGAATTTTACTTCCAAGCTGAAAGTGACCAGCCCAAAAAAGTTGAGCAAACTCTCAAAAACAAAAGAAGAACTGAAGGAAAGAGAAAAGTGCTTGAAAAGACTGTAAGTATTTCATAACATTGTCATACTTTGAATATTTGAATGAGTGGATTTCGAGGATCACTCAATGCACTCAAGAATTTCATACACACCAGCATTTTCATGAACAGGAGGCAAAGAAAGAAGGAACTGGAAAAAGAGTACCTGGAAAAGGAGAAGGAAGTGTTAGAGGATGAAAAGGAAGACATTGAAAACAAAAATCTTGTTTCACTGAAGGGAACTCAACACACCACTCCACAGAATGACTACTGTCAACACTACATCGACACAGGAGATCGTCCTCAGAACTTCATCAGAGATGTTGGTTGGTGATACCTTGTCTTTTTGAGATCTTTCTCACATTGTTCATGCTCCATAATTGCCAACTCAAACACTCAGGCCTGAAGAACCGTTTTGAAGAGTATCCAAAGCTGCGAGAGTTGATCATAAAGAAGGACCAGCTCATCCAACAGACCAACACTGCCCCCATGTACCTCAAGTGTGACCTAGAGACCTTTAAGCTGGCCGACCTCAAGTGCAAGTTCGACGTGATCCTGCTGGAACCGCCTTTGGAGGAGTACCAGGGAGTGCATGACAAGAACTACAAGCACTGGAGCTGGAAGCAGGTGTTACATGGACTTGCCTCGGCTGCATGCTTCAACTACCTCAGTGCCGAAAGCAAACTGAAAACTTTAAAAACATTTTTATCAATTTCAATTCTCTGTAATTTGATTGCACTGCGTAGTGCTTCAGAGGCATTCACGTTGGTGTTGAATGACCACCTTCCAGATAGAGAACCTGGCAATAGAGCAGATTGCCTCGAGTCGTTCCTTCTTGTGGATGTGGTGTGGCTCGAGCAGTGGCCTTGATGCAGGTCGCAGCTGCCTCAAAAAGTGGGGCTTCCGGAGGTGCGAGGACATCTGTTGGATCAAGACAAACGCCCAGCGCACAGGCCCTGACAAGAACTATGGCCTCAAATCCATCTTCCAAAGATCCAAGGTTCCTGCACCTGTCGATTCACTCATGAATGCTGATTCTTCCGCACACAATTTCTCCAAGTTTTTGATTCATTCTCCTCATCATAAAATAGCAACCAGAACTCTTTGAAATAATTCAATGATACGACACATTGTTAAAGTTGAACCATATTGCCTTTCGAATATTTCAAACAACAGCAACAACACCACCACTACCAACAACAGCAACAACATCACCACTACCAACGACAACAACAACATCACCACTACCAACGACAACAGCAACACCACCACTACCAACGACAACAGCAACACCACCACTACCAACGACAACAACACCACCACTACCAACGACAACAGCAACAACACCACCACCAACGACAACAACACCACCACTACCAACCAAAAAAACACCAACGCCACCACTACCAACCACAACAACAACACGCAGGAGCACTGTTTGATGGGCATCAAAGGCACAGTGCGCAGGAGCACCGACGGTGAGTTCATCCACGCCAATGTGGACATCGACCTGATCATTGAGGAGGAGCCCTCCAACAACTCAGATGACAAGCCCCAAGAGATCTTCCACATCATCGAACACTTCTGCCTCGGTCGACGTCGACTTCACCTTTTCGGCAAGGATGCCTCAGTGAGGGCGGGCTGGCTCACTGTGGGTCCTCACCTCACCAGTAGCAACTTCGACTCTGAGCGCTACAACAACTTCTTCACCGACGCGGAGGGAGGTTTGTTGTCGGGATGCACAGAAGACATTGAGCGACTGAGACCAAAGTCGCCCCCTCCAAAGTCCTCAGGGCAAGGCAGGAACATGCACAAGCAGCCCGTGTCCTCGGTGATGGCTCCCTCTTCGTTGATGATGATGGCTCCTCCTGCGCACATCATGCCTCCCAACCCGGCCTCCGTCATGATGGGCATGCCCGCCAATGTGGCCTGGAACGTTCAACGGTGACTCTCACCGATACCCCACCACCACTCACCAATGACTGCCGTTTAATGATTTCAAAATCTTGTTTAAAAAAGGTTTTTCTTATAATAAACCATTTTTTTTTTTAAATTTAAAGTGAGAACATTTTATCCATGTCATCAAAGTCGACAAAAGTTCATGATTAGCATGTGTAAAGGAATTAATGTATCATGTCAAACAAAGATATACTGAAATAAGCACCGTTCAACTGTTCATGAACCGCCCGGGAAGCCCAAAAACCTATTAATTAAAAAAAATATTTCACTGGCTGGAAAAAAAAACCTGTCTAGCAGAGGATTTTCGCTGGTTTTAAATCAAAGTTTATAAAAGATTCGTGCCAGTGCCCTCAAAACCCTGTCTGGAAAAGTAGGAGTAAAAATATAAAAAAAACTTAAATTGAAAGATCTTTGGGTTAGTTGACGAGGGGGTGTTGGATGTTGAGCTGTTGGTCGGCAGGTAGGTGGTTGAAGTGTTCCCTGACTGCCTCATCAGTCACTTCGGTGTGGGTGCTCGGCTTCCACTGTGGCTTGTTGTCTCTGTCAATGAGCACTGGGTGGGCAGTGTAAGGGAATGTTGTGGGATGATAGCATTATAAATATGGAAGCATGAAATGAAGACGTGAAACGAGGGAAAGAGAAAGGTAGTGTAGGCAAGTGGTAAGAAGCAAGAGTGGTGTTTCAAAATGACTGGCACACCCACCTGCTCTGACACCCTCAAAGAAGTCGGAGCCTTTGGAAATGGCAGTGACCACCTGATACTCCATCTCAAGGACCTCCTACGGGGCAGGCATGCGTTAGAAGCGGTGTTGAAGCGTCATGAGATGATGAGACAAAGCAAGAGGACCTTCAACGACTGCATGGAGGCTCCCTCCTGCAACTGCTTCAAGGTCAGCTTCAAGGACATTGGCGACTGCAGAGATGTACGTCATCATATAGACTGTCACAAGAAGTCAGTAGTGTAAAAGTGGTGAAACTAACGAACCATTTTGAGGATGATATCACGTTGTTTGGCACACCACTCTTTGTGAGGACCCTGTTGTTGTTGCAGTCTGGAGAGGATCTCTTCAAGGTGATAAGAACTGAACACTTCCGAAATGGTGCTCAAGTGTTCTTGGAGGGAGAAGGCCTTGTCCTTGTCCACTTGGCACTGTGAGCAGTGGCAATGCATCAAACCAAAGCACACCAACACAACCACCCACCTGCTCCTGGTAGTCTTTAAGAACCTCATCAATGCTCTCTTTGCTCACTGTCTGCATGCCAATCAAGTCATCTTCCAACTGCTCCAGCTGTTAGCAACAATCATTACATTACATGGAATAATGCAGATGAGATTATAACGATTGCTTCTTCATTGAATGCCACCAGACCTGTTCGGAGTGCACATAGTGGGTGGCGATTCCTGTGTGGAGAAGATCTTTGCCTTTCAATCGATGTCCCGAAAGCGCCAAAAAAGTGCCGAGGGAGTGGTGCAGTCGAGGCAGGAAAAAACCTCCTCCCACATCGGGGATCAAGCCAATGGCAGTCTCTGGCATTGAGAAGAGTGACCTTTCTGTGGCCACTCTGTAGGGCCCATGCACTGACAAGCCAACACCCTGTGCATCAGTGGCATGAAGGTATTCAAAATATTGATTTTCATAATGCCTCAATCATTCTCCTATCCACTCACCCCACCCATTGTGACACCATCCAGCAAGGCAATCCAAGGAATCCTCGAGGCACCTTGGGGGTTGCAAGACTTTACTATTGGTTTTTGTACTATTTGAAAAATAGTTTTAAAAAATTATAAAATATATATGTATGCGACAAGCTTATGAGAAAAAAAAGAAGCTGACTGATAGCATGGTTGAGGTGGTACTCTTCCCTGAAAAAGTCCCACATGATGTTTAAACCAACATCTGGCCCTGTTATGGCTGAAAAAACCAAAACATTTCAAATACTTCAATCTGATCAAATCATTTATATAGCGCAGATTTCACACTGTTCAAGAGTGCTCTGCCACAAACTGTTTAAACAAAAAAGTTTTAAGAGCTTGGTTAAAACAACGTAGAGAAGTAATAAAGGCATGATTAGATTATCATTAGTAGTGTGACTATTTTTTGTTGTAAATGATTAGTTATAATTTTTTTGCAATGTGATTAGTGAATCATAATTTGGGATTATTTGTGGTGTTGTTTAAACAAAAAAAAAACTCACATCTGATATCTCCTCCTGCACAAAATGCTTTTTCACCCTCCCCTTTGATAATTATGGCCTTAACTTTATCCGACTTTTGCCATTCCTGCAAACATATTTTTTCGAAAAATTAAAAAAAAACTAAATTAACTATGAAAAATTGAAAACTCAAAAACAGTTGATTTTCAATGATGTCTGTCCAACAACTAGCTCACAATTAATTTTGGGTAAATGACTCTGATCATTGGAAGGTTGAGGGCATTCAAAGCTTTTGGTCGGTTGAGAGTAATGACAGCTGTGTCTTTTATCATCTCGATTAGAACGTCATTAGTTTTTCTTTCTTGAGACCTCATAACCGATGACATACAGAAAAAGCGTGGCCGGAACAAACTGGAACTTTAAATATTCAACTAAATTATTTTTAAATTCAATAGAATTCACCAATCTTTGTACATACCTGAGGGTATTCAATAGGCGCATCTTATGGTTATGGAGTAAAAAACTAGCTTATTGAAATTGCTTTTGAAAAGAGGTGACATATATTGATTCTTTGTGCAATGTTATTTTTGATCAAGTTTTTATTGGAAAAGTCTATAAGTTTTTCATTCATAAAAAAATAGTTCATTTAACTTGAAACAATTCTATGATCATATAGTTGGAGTAGTGCTTGTGGTATTTTTCGGTATCAAAATAGTTTTTTTCGAATTTTCGATGACATTTTTGTATTGAAAAAACAATTTAGTGAAACTTTTTTAAAACACACGAATAATTCTTTTCTTTGTGCACGATAAAAAAAATTAATAAATCTTTTGCTTAATTGCTTAAATCTTAATTTGCGGTTGAGGTTTATTTAGTTTTGAGTCATGGGGAAAAAAATTAAAAAGTCAAAAGCCGTGGAAACTGAAAATGGCATGAGCAGGCATCTGAGGAGGGAAGTGCTAGAGATCTGCAACAGTATTCTTGAAAGTAAAAACCTTTTGATAAAGCTCAACGTGTTTTATTATTTTTATACTTGTCAAAATTGAATACTCTCATAGCTATCTATTAATTTTCTTTTCATAATTTTTTTGAAGAATGTAAGATACCTTTCAAAAACGAGTGGGATGAGTTTGTGGAATTGTACCAGTTGTTGGAGAGACTGCAAAAGAAGCAACAACCTTTCGTTTTGAAGCGGGAAAACAGGAAAGAGCATTTGAAGGAGTTTTTGCAATGGCTCAAAAGCAATGGGGTTGACTGCTCTAGTGTTGAAATCGCAGACTTTGGAGAAGAAGGGCTTGGCCTGAAAGCCACAAAACTCATAAAAGTATGATAATTTAAACAAAAAATAGTTTGAAATTTTTTGAAATTTTCATGTTGCTTTTTAGGAAGGAGAGTTGCTGCTTTCAATTCCAAGGAAGTTGATGATTGCTTCATCTGATGCTTTAGAAACACCATTGGGTTTGAATGTTCTTCATAAAAGCTTAACACACTGAATTACCTTCAAAAAGGGCGATTTAAAAATTTTGAAATTGTTGAAAAACAAACAAGTTCCATCAATTCAAAGGACCTCTGGTGCGAGAGGACTGCATTTTGAAAGGTATGTCCAATGTTGTGCTGAGTCTGCATCTGCTGTGTGAGTGCTCCAACATCAAGGCATCTCACTGGGCTCCCTACCTCCGTGAGTGGTCAACTGAGTGGGCATGTATGTGCTTGGGATGTGTATGCTTGGAGGACAAGTGTGTACATGGGATGTGTATGCTCAGAGTGGAAGGGTGTGTATGTGAGATGAGTATGTTTGGAGTGGAGAAGTATGTGTTACTGATGTGCCAAAATGAGTAATGAGGGTGTTTTGTGGTGGTGGTTATAATGTTCTTTGCTGGTCACCAGGAGTGCTCCCTCTCTCGTACACCATCCCTCTGTATGCATCCCTCGATGAGCTGGGTCTGCTCAAAGGATCACCTTCTCTTTGTGAGTCATATCTCTTTGTGCCCTCACCTCATATATCCATCCTTCTCACACACCACCCTTCTTCCACAGCTGACGTCATCAATCAGTTTCGCAACGTTGCCAGACAGTACGCCTACTTTTTCCGCCTCTTCCAAGTGCGTCCACATATTTTCATATAATGTATGAGTTATGTCTTATATGAATTGTGTTGTATGAGTTATGGGTGGCACAGGTCAAAGGATGCCAACGTTTCTCACGCAGAGCACTTCCATCACTCTGCCTATCAAGCACTTCTGCTACCAAGACTACAGGTTCATGCATGCCATCTTACCTTCTTCCTCCATTTATATAATTATCCCTACATTACAACAATACATGATACCATGACAACACTGAGTTATTTGTGATAGTGGCATTAATAATAGTTGTGACTGTGGTGGTTGCTCACAGGTGGGCCGTTTCAACTGTCATGACTAGGCAAAACAAGATTCCTAACTTCTCTGAAGCAGGTCTGTATGTTTGTATGTCTGCTGGTTTTTCTATTTATCTTATAATGTGTACATTTTCCGTCAATCTACCTTTCAGTCGTTGAAAGCAGTGGCTGTGGCTGTGGTGATACACAGCACATAGAGAAAGGTTATTTTGTGTAATTCAGCGCACGCACACACACACACACACACACACACACACACACACACACACACACACACACACACACACATTTTCAGATAAGAATCAAGTGGTGTTGATACCCTTTTGGGACATGTGTAACCATGCTGGTGGACATGTGGGTGAAACTGGCAGATGTTTTGTGACTAATCTTTTCATGTGTTGTATCGTTGTTGTTGTTTTGTTGCTGTTTTTGAGGACGTTTATATTTTTGTTTTAGATGTTGTTGCAATTGTTGTCTTTGGTTGCAGATAAGCACTGAGTACAAGTTGCAAGAGAATTGTTCTCATTGCTACGCCATGCAAGAGACCAGGCCGGATGAGCAGGTTTGTGTGTTAGTGAGTGTGTGTGTGTGTGTGTGTATTTAAGTGAATGTGTGTGTGCGTGCAATTCCATAAATTTTTGTTCTTTGCAACAGGTTCGCATATTCTATGGACCTCGAAGCAACAGTGAGTTCCTGTTGCACAATGGCTTTGTGCCGTGCGACAACAAACACAACTGCATCCCCATCAAACTAGGTTTCCATTTTTTCTTCTTCTCGTCCTACTCCTTGCTTGTTTATTTTTCGTACCAGTTTTTTTGTCAATTGTTTTTTTTGTAAACATTTAATAATAAATTTTTTTTCAAAATTTTTTTGTCTTGCAGGCGTCAGCAAGAACGACAATCTCTTCAGTGTGAAGGCAGAGGCCATGGCTCGATGCAACCTCACCACGTGAGTCTTTTCTATTCATGATGGGAACATCGAATGATGCCTTCTCTTAAACCACTACAACCCTTAAACACAACCATACAATTCCACTCCAGCAATACAACCATACAACTCTACTCTTACAACAACATTTTCACAGCAACAAAGCATTCTTTACAGAAACACGACCACACCGCACCACACCACACCACACCACACCACACCAAACCAGCATTACCACCACAGCACACCGCACCACACCACACCACACCACACCAGCATTACCACCACAGCACACCACACCATTAACACCACAGCACAGCACACCATTACCACCACAGCACACCACAACATTACCGCCACAGCACACCACACCATTACCACCACAGCACACCACACCATTACCACCACAGCACACCACACCATTACCACCACAGCACAGCACACCATTACCACCACAGCACACCACACCATTACCACCACAGCACACCACACCATTACCACCACAGCAACAACACCTTTTATCTCTCGTGCTACTCTTCACAACCAGTGGAATCTGAGCTGATTGCCTTCCTCAGACTCTTTTCCATGACTCCTGGTGCCTCATTTATTTCTTCATTTTTTCTTTCATCCGCTCTTTCTTTCATTCATGCATTCTTCTTTCAATCCATTCGGTCATCTTTTTTCTCTCTTTCAGTTCATCTCATTCATCCACTCATCTTCCCATTCATTCATTCACCCTCCATCAATTCATTAAGTAATATAATGATTGAAACTTCTATTCGGCTTTGATGAGTCATTGTTATGGTTGTGACGTCAGATCAGTTGATGGGGTACATGGGTGGGGAGGGGGTGGAGGAAAGGAAGGGCGCTTTGAGAAGGGTGCAGGAGTGGCAGGACGCCTCAGTGGAGTTGAAGGTGTGGTCTTTCTTGCAGACCAGGTGCCAACTGCTTCTCAAGATATACACCACTACGCTAGAGGTGCTTGGTGGTGTTGGTGGTTTTCATTGACTTTTATGGTTTTATTGGTGTTTGGTTGTTGAGATAATGGTATGTGGTGGTTTTCGTGGTGGTTGTCGACGGTTGCATTTTGAGAAGGATGTTTGTTGAAAGTTTGATAATGCTTTTTAGTTCCAATTCTGAACGACAAATTGGAAATGCAGGAAGATGAGTCGATGCTGAAGAGCAGCACGCAAGACTTAAGCGACGTGGCTCGATGCATGGTGCGGCTGAGAGCTTCTGAGAAGAGCATCCTCCTTGACGTCATTCAGTACTGCAACACTCGCATGGCGTCTGTTCAGCAAACACTTGCTAGTGGCCAAAGTGGTGTTGCAGAGTGAACACGACTTAGTGAAGTCCTCACTGAGTTACTCTCAACTTATTTATTGAAAAAATTTATATTCATATTTTATATTTCGAGATTATGTGTATATTCAGCCCATTTTTATATAATTCGCTTTTTACCGTTTTACACGAAATTGATATATTTTCATTTTATTGCTTTATTTTGCAAGCTTGTCAGAGTGTTACATTTTAATCTCATTGAACTAATCTTGGCATGTTTGCTACAAAATTGCGAATTTTTGTCATTTCCGGGCCTTTGATGTGTCTGATATTTGTCAAAATCGTTTAGGGGGCACTGCTGCTCTGTGCCACGGGCACAGTATACGCTGGTTAGGCGCTTTTTTCTATAAATCTAACTCAGTAAAAAAACTATATTTTGGAAATAAAAATTATATTACAATAATACTATATTCAAACAAGCATGTATTAGTTTTTAAACTCATTTTTGAATTATACGCTTCAAAAATTGACTTGTAGTATTGTTATGTTTGCCGTAGCATTGATGATATGGCAGTCGATAATAAATTCTATTTGATTTTAAAGCTTTTTTCCGTTCTTTTATTTTTGTACTGAACTTCTAAATTATAGTTTTAATAAGTTTTTTAATAAAATATATCAAATAACGGTTGATTCATTTGTTACCAAAATTTGTTCCAATTGCACAAAGAGAAGGATTATCCATAGTACTTATACTCAAAAAAGTATTTAACCTCAATAATATTTTTATAGCTGAACATTTTTCTTATTAAAAATTATTTGATGTGTAAATTTCTTACGTAATTTTGATTAAATTTCGTGAGAATTGATTCGCATCCTGGAAATGTCGAGACGACAATAGATTTCTGAAAGCGTATAAGTTCAATTGTATTGAGAAAATCTTTTGAAGAAGTTGTTACTATTATTATGAATTACCACAAATAAATGATTTTTCAAACGTTTCAGTGGAGTTACTAATTTGACTTAAAACTTAACACGGAATTATGGAAATTAATAAATTCCGATGTTTGGAAAAGTGAAAGTAGCAAATGTTTGTATTGACTTGGCTTTTATGATTTCCATTAAATTCTACGTTCATACCAACTTCAAATAGATTTGGAAAAAATATAAAAACTAGATGTAAGAGAGACGCTGGATAGGATAACAGCTACATAATTAAATAAAATCCATTGTGATGTATAATGTGTCTGTTCGTTACTATAAGATTGGCAATGCAAACTGCAACTAAAAAATATATTTTCTAAGAAGATTTTAGTAATCTTTCACAATTGCGTAGACACAATGCTTCAAAAAATTTCTTCTCATTGGCTTCATTTTTTTTATAGAATGACGGAGAAGCTGGACATAAATAGTGCCAGCTTGGAGGAGTGGATGAGTATTAGTGGTGTGGGTCCTGCTCGTGCCAGAGCCATCCTTCGACACAAGAAGGTGGATGTTGCAGATAGCTTGATAGAGATCATTCAACCATTGATTCCTACTTCTAACTCTTAGTTATTTCTTCCAAACCTTATTCATATGCAACCTCTGTGATGACCCCACAGAAAGTAGGTGCCTTTAAGAGTGTCTCAGACTTGGGCACAGTGCCCAAGCTGGGGCAGCAGTTTGTGGAACGGTACAAAGACATGCTGACCTGCAGATCTCCCCATAGAGCTTCCGTCACTCCTCACAGGTGCTCCTATGGGCTATTGTTTCATCTGTTATACCATTGTTGTACCATTATTGTACCACCTTTTACCATGTTGTACTTTCGTTGTACTTTTGTTGTGCTATATTTTATCAGCGATATATTATGTCAACTCATGTTTCATCATTGCATAAGTGCTCACCACTGCAACTGCAGGGAGTTGCGGAGCAGCCACAGACAACCACTGAAGCGCAAGCTGCCCTTGGATGAGAAGCAGGCCACCATGAAGGTCACTCGACAATCTTCTCTCCTCAAGCCTCACACGCTCAGTGCCAGCAGACGCTTCAAAACCACCTCCGTCAAAACTCCACAAGACATCAAGCTTGACCTCCTCCACGTCTACAACCAGGTGCCCTTCAAAGAGGCCACCGAGTCACCAGCCCACCCCAGACACATGTCCTTGCGCTCACAACACTCTGACACCAAGCCACCACACAAGAAGTTCACCAGATCAGAGCTCCACAGGTAACCAATGGGTGTCTGGTGACATGACAATAACAGTAACAACAATACAATACAATACAATACATATACGAATATTATTATTGCGGCGTTAAACCCGTAGAGTTTCGATTACAACAATAGTAATAATAAATAAAGCGCCAAGGCAAGCAATTGAGGTGTGAGAACGACACGGTACCACTCCACAGCGACGACCTGCTTTTCAACGAAGATGCCACAGACCACCACAAGGCATCCAGGGGTGTCCTGCAGAAAGACTTGGAAATGGCTGAGTGGCTGGAGACGTTCATGGTGAGTGTAGCATGCCCATGATGGTGATGATGGTGATGAAGATGACGATGATGATGATGATGATGATGATGATGTTGATTATACTTTTAATGAGAATGATGACAGCAATGGCGAAGATAACGATGATGATGGCGTGAATGCATTGATGCGTGACCTCCCATGCAGTCGTGGACGGGAGGTGTGAAGTTGCAAGCCTTGGACCGACTGATGGCAGTATGTGAGGCAAGTCAGGTGAGGCATGTGATGCAGGTGATCGAGCCACAGTTTCAAAGAGACTTCATCTCCCTGCTTCCCAAGGAGGTGCTGTTGTCGTAGTTAATTTGATGATGTTGTTGCTGTTGTTGTAGTTAATATGTTGGTGTTCTTGTTGCTGTTGGTATTGTTGTTGTTGCTGTTGTTTTAGTTAATGTGTTGGTGTTGTGGTTAAAATTGTTGACATTGGTGTTTTAAACCAAGATTAAATTGATCTGGTTGACTCATGTTGTTGCACAGTTGGCCTTGTATGTGTTGTCGTTCCTGGAGCCGAAGGATTTGCTGAGTGCCGCCCAGACCTGTTCATACTGGCACACACTGGCTGAGGATAACCTGCTGTGGAAGGAGAAGTGTCAGGAAGAAGGTACTATGTGATTTTGTATGGATGTGTGTTGTTGTGTGTTGGTGTGAGTGGTTGTGTAATGGTGTGAGTGGTTGTTTGTTGGTCTGAGTGGTTGTTTGTTGATGTGAGTGGTTTTGTGTGGATGTGTGTTGTTGTGTGTTGGTGTGAGTGGTTGTTTGTTGGTCTGAGTGGTTGTTTGTTGATGTGAGTGGTTTTGTGTGGATGTGAGTGGTTGTGTGTTGGTGTGAGTGGTTGTTTGTTGGTCTGAGTGGTTTTGTGTGGATGTGAGTGGTTGTGTGTGGATGTGAGGGGTTTTGTGTGGATGTGAGTGGTTGTTTGTTGGTCTGAGTGGTTGTTTGTTGATGTGAGTGGTTTTGTGTGGATGTGAGTGGTTGTTTGTTGATGTGAGTGGTTGTTTGTTGATGTGAGTGGTTTTGTGTGGATGTGAGTGGTTGTGTGTGGATGTGAGTGGTTTTGTGTGGATGTGAGTGGTTTTGTGTGGATGTGAGTGGTTGTGTCTGGATGTGAGTAGTTGTTTGTTGATATGAGTGGTTGTGTGTGGACGTGAGTGGTTGTTTGTCGATGTGAGTGGTTGTGTGTGGATGTGAGTGGTTGTGTGTGGACGTGAGTGGTTGTTTGTCGATGTGAGTGGTTGTGTGTGGATGTGAGTGGTTGTGTCTGGATGTGAGTAGTTGTTTTTTGATGTGAGTAGTTGTGTGTGGACGTGAGTGGTTGTTTGTCGATGTGAGTGGTTGTGTGCGGATGTGAGTGGTTGTGTGTGGATGTGAGTGATTGTGTCTGGATGTGAGTGATTGTGTCTGGATGTGAGTAGTTGTTTGTTGATGTGAGTGGTTGTGTGTGGATGTGAGTGGTTGTGTGTGGATGTGAGTGGTTGTGTGTGGATGTGAGTGGTTGTGAATGGATAGTGGTTAGTATGTGCGTGATATTTCTATTGATTGTGCGTGACATCTATGTTTATGTGGGGTGTATTCTTTGTTGACCTCCCATGCAAATGACTTGCAGACATAACAGAGTTGCTGGTTTATCCAGGCAGTGTGAGCAGAGGGCGCAAAGTGCAACGAACTGAGCAAGCGCCCACCTCACGAGGTTCTTCCTATAAGTGTCTCTATTTGAGGCAGAAGCAGATCGAGAATAACTGGAAGAGTGTCTACAGAACTCCTAAGGTACATTCATTACTCACACGCTTACCATCTACTCATACCACCCACTCACCACTTCCCACCCACCACAGCTTCTGAAAGGACACGATGACCACGTAATCACCTGTCTTGAGTTCTCGGGCAATAAGATCGTCTCAGGCTCCGATGACAACACACTCAAAGTGTGGTCTGCCACCACTGGACGAGTCAGTATTTTCGCTTCACACACACTACACACGCACATAAACACACACACACACACACACACACACACACACACACACACACACACACACACACACACACACACACGCACACACACACACAAACGCACATACAAACACACACACACAGTGTCTGAGGACGTTGTGGGGCCACACAGGAGGGGTGTGGTCGTCTCAGATGAGTGGTTCCCTCATAATAAGTGGTTCTACTGACCGCACCTTGCGGGTGTGGAATGCTGAGACAGGCCTTTGCAAACACACTCTCAGTGGACACACATCCACTGTGCGCTGCATGCACCTACACAACAAAAGGTTCGTTTATGTATACGTGTTTGTGTGTGTGTGTGTGTGTGTGTGTGTGTGTGTGTGTGTGTGTGTGTGTGTGTGTGTGTGTGTGTGTGTGTGTGTGTGTGTGTGTGTGTGTGTGTGTGTGTGTGTGTGTGTGTGTGTGTGTGTGTGTGTGTGTGTGTGTGTGTGTGTGTGTGTGTGTGTGTGTGTGTGTGTGTGTGTGTGTGTGTGTGTGTGTGTGTGTGTGCTTTGATATATCACTACTCTCATGGCTTATGGTTGGTATTGAGGGTTACAAAGTGTTGCATTGGCAGGGTGGTGAGTGGTTCGAGGGATGCCACCTTGCGCGTGTGGGATGTGGAGACTGGACAGTGTTTGCACATTCTGATTGGACACGTGGCGGCGGTGAGGTGTGTGCAGTACGACGGCGTGCGGGTGGTGTCTGGAGGATACGACTACATGGTCAAGATCTGGGACCCCGAGACCGAAACATGTCTGCAGAACCTCTCCGGACACACCAATCGAGTCTACTCCTTGCAGGTCTGCTGTGTGTCGTTGCTTGGGTCTTTGAGTGTTGCTTGTGTTTCTAGTCGAACTTTAATTCACTTGAAAAACGAATATTTACTTTCACACAAACCTACACACACACACACACACACACACACACACACACACACACACACACACACACACACACACACACACACAAACCTACACACACACACACACACACACACACACACACACACACACACACACATACATACATACTACTGCAGTTTGATGGCAACCACATTGTGAGTGGCAGTCTGGACACCTCGATCCGAGTGTGGAACGTGGAAACAGGAGTATGCGTGCAGACTCTCATCGGACACCAGTCTCTGACGTCCGGAATGGAACTCAAGGCATGTTCTCTTTATCGTCTGTTACCTTCATTTATCACCACTTCACCATCACAACCTTCTCCATGCACCCATATCACTCAGTCGTACTAACACCACACCTCGACTTTGCTTTCATTCGCCCGCAGAACAACATTCTGGTGTCAGGCAATGCAGACTCTACAGTGAAGGTGTGGAACATCACCACGGGACAGTGTCTCCAGACCTTCCATGGTATACTCTTATCCTCCTCTTCTTTTTTTTCCTCCTCTTCTTCTTCCTTCTCTTTTTCCTCCCTCTCATTCTTTTTTTCCTCTTCTTTCTCTCCTTCTTCCTTTTCTTTTTCCTCTTCCTTCTCTTTTTCTTTTTTCTGCATAACCCACTTCTGACGTTTCCTTGACACTCACTATCACATCATGCCACGTTTCAAAAAACCCACCAAACCACACCACACGCCACACCACACTTCACATATGACACACCACACCTCACATATGACATGCCACACCTCACAAAACACACCCACATACAACACAGGCCCCAACAAGCACTTGAGTGCGGTGACTTGTTTGCAGTTTAACGGCAACCTCATCATCACCAGCTCCGACGACGGCACCGTCAAGTTGTGGGACTTACGCACGGGAGACTTCATTCGCAACCTGGTGGCGCTGGAGAGTGGTGGCAGTGGTGGCGTGGTGTGGCGCATTCGCTGCAGCAACACCAAGCTGGTGTGTGCAGTAGGCAGTCGCAATGGCACCGAGGACACCAAGCTGCTGGTGATCGACTTTGGCGTCATGGACGAGGAAGCTGCCAACCAGACCACCCCCTCAACCATCCCCTCCATCCTGCCAGCCAGACACAACTGACCTCGCAGCATCTTTCCTCCCAGGAATAGTATTAATCGTCTTTTAATACCACCCTTCTACTGCTTTTTAAAGGTTTCACTCGCCAGAGCAGCAACATCGGCTTCTTCAGGGCGCCCAGCGTGGCTGGCATCCATTGCGTCTGTACATACCACGTGCAAGTGCCCATCACGTGACTCAATGGCCACTGTTATTGTTTATAGTCTGGTCGTGTGACCGTTGTTTCTCTAAATTTTGCATCTAGTCCTCTGTGTGAACATTGGTGGTTGTGTGTGGACATTGGTGGTTGTGTGGCAGTTTTGCACTCCTCTTGCGAATGTTTGTTTGCAAGGTTTTCAGCCCCCCTACTGCCCTCTTATCACATGCACTGTATATATCTTTCAGTACGTCCGTGTAGACGTACATACATATACATATTTCCCTTAAATTTAACGAATTCAATTTTTCATCGATTTTGATCTTTCATAAGTATCACTATTTTATCTAGCACAACGTCAATCCACCTTGACTTGCTTGCGATACTGATGCAGTGAGTTTGAAAAATTAAACTGAACAACCGTTTGTCATTCCACACAATCTTATCTTATCCAGTCTGGACATTTTATAGCGCTGATGACCGCCACCAAAAACACGATGTTCAATTTTACTGCACAAAGGTCATCTCGTGACACAGAAAAGTTTGCAGGGGCTGCTTGGTAGGTCAGATGACTGGAGTCATGTGTGAACTAAGTGGTGGCTTGTTGTCGAGCGCTTCAAAGAAGTTGAGAGTTGCTGATGGAGCGATCATCAGGGCATCGGTTGAAGGCTGTGCCGAAGAAAAAGTAGGAGCGAAATTCAATGATAGCTTCATATATTCGAAGACTAGTCGTATGCGAAGGGTCGAAGTTGCAGTTGAGAGCTTATAAAAAATTTAATTTTTTTTGAAGACTAAGTGAACATTAAGAGTTAGTTCTTAATCAGCATAAGGGGGAACAACAGCGTTCCAGATAAGAAGCATGCTTATTCACGCAACTCACAACAAAGAATAGCTCTCGCATGATAACACGAAGACGAAGGTTGTGACTCAAGCAGTGTTGACCGATTCCTGCAAGTTCATGGGGCCTCTTATTTTTCTGGTCTCCCGTCACTCTAAGAATTGAAAACTGCGTTTCTTGTTTGAATTTTCAAATAATGTAGCACTTTACCCACCAAATGAAGTAAAGTGACGCTTTGAATTGAAGGAAATTGACACAGTCACAAGAAAATATTTTACAAAACGACTTTTCATAAAACAAGACATGCATTTGTGTATTGGTGGGTTTATGAAAATAAATAATGTGGACTAGACAGTAAGAGATATGAAGCTGTTATATCGGGAGATGTTCCTCTTGATGATGTCAGAACAAGGACCCAAAACCCTCTCGAACCTGTCATTAGAGTATCTATGTGAGCATGTGCAAGCAAACAAACAAAAAACAGAACACATGCAAACAAACATAAGAACACATTCGAAGAAACAACAAAAGACATGCAAACAAACAAAAAATCACCTTCAAATACTCAAACGAACAACAGAACAGACCTGTCCCTGTCCATCTTGACACATTTGAGGGTGCCACTCGCTACTACTGTAGCTGCTCGAGGTCTGTCGAGCAGAAGAGCTATTTCGCCTGTGTGTGTGTGTGTGTGTGTGTGTGTGTGTGTGTGTGTGTGTGTGTGTGTGTGTGTGTGTGGCAATTGATGTGTGATGAGTGTGGGTGAGAAGGTTGTTGCTGAGAAACTGCATGAAATGGGAACACACCGAAGTAGTCGGAAGGTCCCAGTCTGCCTACCACCACTGCCTCTGTTCCCTCAGAGCTCTTCTGGTACACTACTGCGTTTCCCTGGTCACGTAAGTAGTGTGGCAAATTGAATAATTAACCACCACAAGTTCCCCATACCTCACCAAAACCGCTGCAATGGCAAAAATCATTAGAAAGACACAAGAACCTCAACAAACACCACCCAGGCACATGAATCAACAACCACTCCAAAAATTATGTTCGAAACAACAACGCCACACCTCACCACATCACACCAAACCAAATCACACATCATCACATCCCATCTCATCACACTACATTACACTTCATCACACCCAGCCATACCACACCAGACCACCTCAAGGATGATGAAGAACTCCTCGCCTGGTTCTCCTTGCCTCACAATCTGCTCCTGGTCCTCAAACTGCACCGGCTCCAACACGTCCGCCACAGCATGCCTCTCCCACAAATCCAAGCTCTCTGCGTGATGTGGTGGAATATGTGACTTGTAAGAGCGAAAAAAAAAGAAAAAAAAAAAAAGTGTTAGTGTACGTGAGCAGTTCAAACCCTAATGCCCTGTTCAAATCCTCAAGGTCACTTTGTTGCCTAACAAAGGACATAAAAGCTATCGTATCAATGCTTTCAAAAAACAAAAACCAAAAAACTCTATATAACTAGATAAGAGAAGAAAGACAAAGATATCCATAGACGTATTGAGAGAAGTCAGGATGACGAAGAGACGCACCCAGGATGGACACCTTGGAGAGGAACTCTTCATACATGCGCCTCTTCCTGATCGTGCTGCCCTACAGGCAAGTGAGAACCACGTGTTGTTTGGTGGAGAAGCAATCAATAGCAAGCAATCAAAGTGGCGTTTCCACAAAGTGACGTACGATGGAGAAAACGACGTAAAACGGAGTAAGAGGCAAATAACATTGAAGATATACAGCGCAGACTGTGCCCTGTAGACAACAGGCGAGTGAAGGGAGCATGGAAGCGAAGATGGCACGATGAGGTGTTTGCAATGGTAGGCATATAGAGGCACAAAGAACTTGCCATGAGGATTCTCCTGTAGGAGTCTCTGTCTATGCCCCACAACTTCACATCTGACTTGGCCTGGGTGGTGGAGACGACGATGGTGACGAAGAAAAGGAAGAGAATGAAAATGAAAAAGATAGAAAAAAGAAAAAAAAAAAAAGGAAGAAGAGAAGAAAAAACAAAGACCTTGACAGTGGCGGCACGAGGAGTGCCGTAGATGAGAGCAAGTTCCCCGAAGCTGCCTCCGTCACTGATCACATTGACCACCTTGTTGTCCAAGATCACCTGGTGTGGTAGTGGTGATGATGTTGGGATGGTGATGCTGGAAGGGTGAGGTTGGAATGATAATGTTGGAATGGTGAGGCTGGAATGGTGAGTTTAGGATGATTATGATGTCCGCCAAAGGGTGCAACAACCTCCACAGTTCCTTGGTCAATGACGTAAAAATTGTCCCCTTCATCACCTGTGTGTATGTATTTATGTATGTATGTATGTATGTATGTATGTATGTGTGTGTTTGTGTGTGTGTGTATGTGTGTGTGCGTGAGCATGAAATGGCAATAGCGACGGCAGTGACAGCACCTTTTTGAATAATTATTTCTCCAGCATGTCTGTGGACTGGGAACATGGCATCAAAGATGTCACTGTGGTGAGAACAGTCACATGACAAAGGTGAAGATGGTTACAAAATGGTGGTGAGTACATAATGGTAATAAGACACCATGGTGATGAAGACATGATAGCAATGAAAACAGAAAAGTAGTGAGAATCGGAGGCGTAGGCGGCTGTTACTGCAGCATAAACGTCCTCATAATTGGCCTGCTAATGGCCCTTGGGTGATTAAAGCTGTGGTGCAACGTCCCTCCAATTAGATGAGATTGCCTTGTGACTTTGAAATGAAGCAAGCATTGGTACATTTTATGAGCATCCAACACTTCTGTTGACACTTTGATTCAAAAGTTATATAACCACTAGAAATGTGAAAAATGATTGGTTATATAGGAGTGGTTCAAGAAAGCCCAAAAAAGACCACAAAAAAACCTTCTCTCTGCATCGTCCAGATGCAAGAAGAGGACGTTCTTTGAGAGGGCCCTTGACAGGGCCACCATGGTCTTGTAGTCCTTGGGAACCACCTGTCAGTGTGGCATGCCCTCAATCATGAACGTCTCACAAGTTACATTCAAATGCAAAAAACTGATAAACTGGTTGAGTTGACCTTCAGTATCTTATAACCCATCATTGCCACCATCCTCACACAACCCACCCTCTTGACGTAGAAGAGAGCATCCTGGTCAAGGATTACTTCTGATGACACACCACCCCTCCTCCGAGATGGGCCTGTCTGGTATTGTATCAGCTCCTCTTCCTGCTCTTCTATCGAGTTCATGGAAGTTTTGACCAGGTTCTCCTGCAAGAAGCATGAGAGTGATTGTGAGAGTGGCTTGAAAAAACTGACAAGTAATTTTCCAGTGGTCACACCAACAAAATTTTCGTGAACTATTATAATTATTTTTAAATATAACGTTAAGTATCAATTAAAAATTTTGCTTAATATTTTCAAGTTAAAAACATTGAATTATAAAAATCAGTTTAATTTAATTCAATTAATATTTGAAAATATTAATGATCAGTTATCATCAGAATTCAATACTTCAATGATCTCAGTTTTATGAAGCGAGATAAATATTTTTTAATGTTTAAAAAATATTTAAATCTTCAATATCAAATAACGGTTTATTTATCTTTGAAAAGAAAGACATACCTTGTTAAGCTTTTCAAAAAACTCGCTTATGAAAGAATATGGGTTAGAAGGACGTCGTACACACAATTGAACAAGACATTTTTTCATGTGTTCGTGAATTTCGTGGGATTTCACGTAAGTCTCAATTTCTTCTAAATCAAATAAGTAACTGGAAGCTGATGCCATTTCAACGAAACAAACACATTTCAAATTTTACAAATTCCTTTCTATTTAATCTCAACAAAGAGTTTTAACTTTCCGCCGGTGATTCAAAAGAAAATTTTCTGAAGTTTGCATCTACTTGTAAAAGTAAAAATTAACTTAATTATAAATTTTAATAGTTTGGAAATTTTTAATATGGAAAATTATTCTGATTAAATTTTGTTTAAAATGACAAATAAAAAGCTTTCAACATGTTTATTCGTCTTTTAATGATTGCGGCATTGTTTCACATTCATAGTCACACTTTAAATCACTTGTTATTAAATAAAATGAATCTAGTTCATTGGGCAATCCACTCAAACATCATTAATAATTTACATTGTTTTAGAAAATCAAGTTAAACTATAAAAATAACAAGACCAAAAATAGAAATTTTCAAACGAATTTATAATCCATCAGATTTTAAATAGATTTTATTAAGTATGGATGGTTTATATGGACAGATACAAGATTTCTTTGGGCATTTTGGACTTTTAAATGACAACAAGATGCCCCAAGAAACCCCTCATCCATCTTTGTTGACAGAAAGTTTCTACAAAAATTAAAATGAAACACTTTTTAGTTAGAATCATTTATAGTTAATGTACCAAAAACTTTTATTATGCAACCCATACGTAACATGTAGACCTACTCAACTTACTGAGGCATCTTGCGAGTCTTGTCTTTATATAAGCGATCGAGCGCCTATTCATTCTTTATTTATAAATTTTGTTTAAAAGTGGAAATATTAATGTAAGCCTACGTTAATTGGTTGTGCATTAATTGAATAAGAGACTTTTATACGAAGGTACAACGCTTACTTCATTGGTTTCAAATTTAAAGGATAATTTAGTGTAAATTGTGAGTGTCAGCTGCTTTCTGCATGGACGAGAATTTTGTCGTGAATAGAAAAGCAAGTATTCTATTTTGTTATAACTAATTTATGAATAGATACTTTCTTTATCTATACTCATGTTTCGTGTATAAAGTGATGTTGCCGTAGAAGGCAGATACTACTTCGGTTTTTGAAGTTGTGGTCGTTTATTGTAAAACGGAACATTCTGAAAATAGAAAATCCCAAACATTTTCAATAGAATGACCCTTAGCAAAATAAAGAAAATAGTACTTGTATTGAAAATAAAGTATATTTGAAAAGGTCCATATTCGGCTAACTTTATTATTAATCCTAAAGCTCCTTTTTAAAGCAAAAACAACATACGAAGCTTTTATAGTATCTATAAAAATGTCAGTCTAGAAATTTTTACTGCAATAGTGCCATGCGTTCAATGCACATCGTGAACTAATATTCTATCAGAGTAATGATTCTCGGAGTCCGCATTCATGAACACGATCTTTCAAAATGTTCTATCAACTGCAAGACAAAACAAAAGGTGTCTTCGATATAGAGGGTTGCAAGAATGGTTTCTCGTGTAGGAGGAGTTGCATTGTTTGTATTAATGGTTTGGAATATTTGAATGGTTGCATGGAGGGGCATACTTCGACACAGAGAAAAAAATCAGATAAAGTCTTTTGATTTGTGCGCGCGTGTGTAAGTTTTTTGTGAAGCTACGCGAGGTAAAAAATTTCGAAAACTTATTCTTCCTTATCAATCTTATTTCAAAGTTTTCAAACTGAAGGCTTTTTGAAACTTTTTTTATCACCTTTTTCGCCTATCCTGCTGTGTTATGGAAGGCTTAAGGGTTGTTTGTTCACGATTGTGTGGCGACAGGTGCTGCTAAAGACATGGTCGTTTGAATATCAACTGCATTTAACCGAATGCTGTTCTCTTTCATTGGCTTATATTCATCTATTCAACTTTCAGACCTTTTTTTCATAGTCTTTGTTAGATCAAGTCCAGACATACTCTGGAAATGTTACAAAAACACGGCGAATAGTCGAACTAAAAAAAAACATTGAAATATACGAGAACAGAATTTTATCAGTCATAAAAGTCGGCATTGAACCTACGAAATGAACATATCGCGAGAGAAAAATTTGAAAAAATATAAAACACAATGAACTATTAATTTAAAAAAATAAATCAATTAAAAAATTTGAAAAAAATTGATTAAAATAGTTAAATTTGAGAAATGAAAACCCAGCGGCAATAACTGGCGTCACGTTATAACTTAACTTCACTTTGAATGTTAGTTTTTTTTTAATGTAAAAGGCTTTCTAAACGATAAAATAATGTTAAAATTAAGGCTTGGAAGGTCACTTGTAAAATTATTTAAGTGCCTTTCCGTGAAGAAGGCACAGCCGCCTGATAAGAGGCTGATTCAACGCCGAGGTGAGTGTGTGCTGAGTCACACTTCCCCTCCGAATACTGCTTCCTCATCCACTTCATCATTAATCATCTCCAGCATTCAAATACGAAGGTTCTTTGTCTTAAAAAAAACAAAGAAAAATTTAACACTGCATCTTCTGCTAATTCGCCTCCATTAAGTGATCGCTTTTGTCGTTTTTTGAAATTTAAGTAGTGAAAAAACAAAAATGATCATTAATAATGTAAAAAAACCAATGCAATCGAAATTTCAATGACTTTTCGGAACCGGACATAAAAATATACAACGACAGGCTTTCCAGCGAGGTTTTCAGTGCTGTCTAACATTGCTCGGTGCTGTCATTGAAGGCTGATTCACGCATCAAACATATTTGCCGCTCATTCCCTCGTTCGCTATAGCACTGGTGTTGTTTGCATGAGCATTAAAGCGGTCATTCCTACCTTATGAGTGTCTCGATTGCGCGTGCCTTCATTGTTGTTGATGTTATTTTCGTTCTAGTAGTTTGTGCACTTGTTATCCTTTAAAAGTCGTTGATGTTGACGTTGTTGTGGACTTTTTGGCAGATGTTCATTCGCGTGAGTTTCTTTAATTCGAAGAAAATAAGAAAATGTTATACTGTAGCTTTGTCTAGCGCAACACAAGGTCGTGAGAACGTTGTTTTGAAGGATATCATTAGCTGCAGCACATCCAGCACAATGATGAGTGTCGACATGTTTTATTGAACGGAAAACGAGCCGAAACTTTAAAATGACTTTGAAGCTTAAAATGTTAATATTAATAATTTATGAATAAATCCGCCTTTTCTTTCAGCCTCTTTGAAATTGCTTGAGTTGACGTCAATGTATTGCATTGTTTAAAAAGTCTTTTGTGTATGAAGTTTGTAAACGTCAAAGACGACTCCTTGACGAGTGCTCACATGAGGGTGTGTCCGCTGACAACGGGTATTTGAAAGGCCTTCAAAATGCTTTCAATCACAGTCAAAAGTATTTCAAACGCGTGTTTAGTCACTACAATGGCAGTTGGCACAAGACAATTCAGGAATGTTGAGTAAGGAGACAGCATTGCTTATTGCTGTTGCTTGTCCTTCGTCACCGGATGCAGCTGATTCCAAACTAAACTATTTTTAGCAACCCTGAAAAAAAGATCAACTTTAATGTGAAAGATTACTTTCAAAAACGCACGCATCACTGTCACTGCACATACTTGGTCATGAGGATCTCTTCATGTGACATGTTGTCGTAGAAGACACTGCCCTTGCATACCGGCCACCTCGTGACACTACAGGAGGCTGGAGCGGGCTGTTTGTGATCTAGAAGGTGCTTGTTGCGTAGAGTGGACTTTTTGGTGGGCTGGCGATCTGTCACCAGCATCATCTGCTCCTTCTTGCCACTTCCTCTAGAGCTGCCTGCCTTTGAAAGTTTCGGGAGGAAGGACTGGGTTTTTGAGCGCATTTTGGCTTCACTGCTTTGTAGGGCTCTCAAATAACTTTTAGTTTTTCCCACGTCAACTCTTCCGTCTGCTTTCTGCTGACTGGATGCTCTGAGGGAAACTTCATTCTTCCATATAGCGATTCTCGGATCCTCATCCAGGTGGTGAGCCTCCTTCAAAGATCTGTGTCTTCCCAATAATTCAAGGTTGTTGTTGTTCAAAGAGTTGACTTGCCCAGCAATTGTATCATCACGAATCCGCCTCTCTTTCAAGCATTTCCTCTCTTGTTCCATCTCTGCAACCTCATCAGTCACCTGACATTTCAGCTGGTCAGAGTGCTTGGTGTTAAGGTGTTCCAAAAAACTTTTCACTTCTTCCATCACATTCTGCTGCCTATAGTCCCCTTGTGCACCAATGCTTGTGACAGGGTTGTTCAAGTTTATGTTGCCCTTTTCTTCATCATCATCATCATCATCATCATCGTCATCATCATCATCATCATCATCATCATTATCATCATCATCTTCTTCTTCTTCTTCTTTTTCTTCTTTTTTTTCTTCTTCATCATCATCTACTTCTTTTCTCATTTGTTCTTCAAATCTCACTCTTCCATTTTCTTTTTTTTGATTTTTCATCACCGGTCCTTCATCACCTCTCCCATCAAACTCGAAGCTTCTAAAGGAGTCATTCAAAATACTCGTCTGCCGTAGCAACTGTTTGTGCTTGCTGCTAATGCTTTTCAACGAGGTAGAAGAAAAGTTGTCTGCAAATTGAGGTTCGTTTTCTGTTAAAGAGTTCTTAGAAAGCTTTACTAGATGTGCCTGTGAGGATGACGTGCGAAACGCGAAAGGCGTTTAAAATCGATGTTTGCTTCAATGTGAAAGATAATTTTAAACCATCAGAAATGGCATAAACTCAAGTACCCTCAGCTGCAGAATGGTACAAAAGGTGAGTTTCTTCCAGGACTTCTCAGCCGCCAACTGCTGCAGTTGCTGCGACATTGGAAAGCTGTGCTGCTTGAAAAACACTTCTTTCCAAACCTCTTGTGAGTTGCAAATCTGCAGGCGTTACTGCTGGCGTGATCTTTACGACATTTTAGTTGAGCGATTTACACCAAGTTTGCAAAAACATATCACCAAAACAATAAAAAAACGCTTAAAGCATCTTTCAATTTGGTTCGAGCTCATAATAACAACAGTAATGAAAAATAAAACAATAATACTAATAATAAGTTAAATTTGTAAAGCGCCAAGACAAGAAATTGAGGCGCACAAGGCTAGTATAAGTGACCTGGTGAAAGAGCTTCGAAACTTGAGACAAAGAGAGAAGGTCCTCAAGGTTCAAGTTGAAAATGATTTTTTTGAGCACCTCGTTGTCCAATCTGGGCAACAAATCGAAATGGCCTCTGGCGAGTCCTTCAATGTAGTCGCAAACTGCCGTCCCGAAGACTTGTTTGATGTCATCTGGTTCGTCCCACAAAAGCAAGATCAAGATGAGGTAGTTAATTTTATGAAATTGCAAGTTAATTTATATTATTTTTCATAAAATGGACAAAATCAAGTTACTTTGGAGTTGCCAGCAGTTTTGATAGTTTTTAAGCTCCACTTTAAGCTCTGAGGGAGTTGATTTCATCTTACGGGAAGATATTTTCCATGTTCGATAAATTATCTGCATAAAAATAAAAAAAAACTCTAAAACTTATTTTCAAATAAATTGGTTTTCAGAGTTAATATAATCAAATAAGAGCATTTGTATAGCGCTGATTTACACTTTTGATAAAGCCATTAAAACTTTGTTTTTAAACAGTTTGTCGCAGAGCTCCCTTGAACAGTGGGATCAGCGGTATAAAAACGATTTGATTAGATTAGATTAGATTGACAAAAATGGGAAAATACTGTTGACTAAGAATTAAACCTAACATTGGTTTTGCTGACAACAATATGATGATAATCTTGCAGAGGACTTGGAGATTTTCCGTAGTCTGCATAAATTATATCACTTTCTATCAAATTCATTCTCCGAAAATTCAAAAGTCAGCTGGTTGTTAGGCGAGACGTTCCTTTAAATTAGTAAAAGTTAATTAAAGAAATTACATAAAATGATGAATATTTTTTTGAAAACAATAAAATTTGAGAGTTTTTTGAAATAATTTTTCACTTAAAAGATAAGTTGTATTACATTTCTTTGGTAATCAAAATTAATTGGAATATCCTCGAATATAAATATGGCTCATAGTAAGGAAGAAGAAGATGAAGAAAATTACAGTTATAACTTCAAATCGAAGAGTAACGACGACAATAAGTACATGGTCACCAACAGAAGCAAGGTCCCGATGGGCACTGCCAGAGTGGTGGTCATTGAGAAGTCTGAAACCGGGTTTGGCTTCAATGTCAGAGGTCAGGTGAATGAAGGAGGTCAGCTAAGAAGTATAAATGGAGAATTGTACGCGCCTATGCAGCACGTCAGTGCAGTGTTGAGGAATGGTTCAGCTGACAGGGCTGGAGTTGTCAAGGGTGATCGTATCCTGGAAGTGTCAGTTACTTAGTTTTCATTAAGAAATAAATCTTTTATTTCAACTTTTTGATATTCATCAAAAATTTAAAAAAATGATATAGCAGTGTGAAGTAGCTTAGTTGATTTTGATTAAATATAAACCTTAAATTAGGTAGTATAGTTTCCTAATTCAAAGCTCATTGCAGAAATGGAGTGAATGTGGAAGGAGCTACTCACAAGCGGGTTGTTGATTTGATCAGATCAGGCACTGACAGACTGATTCTCACAGGTTTCTCTCCTATAGCATTTTGAGCATGTATTCCAGTTTTTATTTCTATTTCATAAATGACCATTATGGGCATTATGTTGCAGTGATTTCAGTTCCGCATAGAGGAGATGTGGACAGTGTCGACGAGAGTGATGACTCTTCATGTCCTTCCCTGATTGACTTCTCTGAGAAGCGTTCCCTGCCTATTTCAATACCTGACACTCAAAACATAGAGACTGAGGCGCAGAAGTTCACTGTGAGTTGCATTGAAAAAATGTTAAAAGTGTTGAAAAATTTAAAAAAACATCCCACTTCTTCCCACTTTGCCTCACTCTATCCCACCTCACAGATGTTTCACATCCACATCGCGGGCCGACATCTCTGTTCGCGCAGGTACAGCGATTTCTACAGACTGCACCAGGCACTTAAAAGAGACTTCCCAGACTTTGACTTTCCAAAGTTTCCTGGCAAGAAGTTCTTCCAGCTGTCGGAGCAGCAACTTGATGCTCGACGACGCGGTCTTGAGTGCTACCTGGAAAAAGGTGAGCCTGCAGTAGCAAGCTCTAAAACACAATGTGACTCCAATGCACTTTACCACAACAGTGTGTGCTACAGTTGTATTGGCTGAGAGTGACGTCATCAGGCATTTCTTGTCTCCTTCGAGCTCTGTGAGTATAAGTCATGATTCATTGTGAGGTGTTTATGAACAATGCATTGAAAATCTAACCGTTCATATGTTGAGCATGTAGAGAAATTTTTGAAAGAATCTATTTGGCTTCCTCACTTGATGAGTTGTAAGCATGACTGTTGCCAGGGAGTGCACAGCAAGGTGGAGATGAAGGTGCTGCTGCCCGACCACACATGCACCAGCGTGCACATCCAGCGACTTGCGTCTGCCCTTGAGGCGTACCAGGCGCTGGTGCAAAAGCTGCAGTGGAGTGAGCAGGTGGCCCAGTGCTTCTTCTTGCATGAGGTCGACGAAAACAACTTTGGTGCGTTTGTGATTTTGTGTGCTTTTTTCTGTATGTATGTATATGTTTTTGTTTTTTTATGTATCTATGTGTGCGTATATGTTTGTATTTGTGTGTTATCAAATCTTTTGATTGCAGAGAGAAGGCTGACAGAGGAAGAAAAGCCTCACTGCCTGTATGTTGAAAACTACTCCTCATCCACACTCTCCTGCATCACTCTCAACAGGTGGTGGTGGTGGTGATGATGATGATGATGATGATGATGATGATGATGATGATGATGATGATGATGATGATGATGATGGTGATGATGATGATGGTGGTTATAATATAAAAACAGAAATAATGAAAATAATAATAATAATAAAACTCATAATATTAATAATAATAATGATACTTGAAGAGTGGTGTTTTCGGTGGAGCGTGAAAGGCAGTTGTTGATGCAGGACCACACAGCACTCACTTTCCTCTTCCACCTAGTGGGTCTTGTTGCTTGTGTTGTGACACTGTGACCTCTGTTTCTAGTGTTGTGACACTGTGACCTCTGTTTCTAGTGTTGTGACACTGTGACCTCTGTTTCTAGTGTTCTGACACTACAACAACAACCGCTCACAGGCAAACTCGCAACTGGACAAAGGTCAGTTGAGTGCATCCCACGAGCAACTCGTCGGCCTCAAAAACCTGAAACACGACCACAAGGAGGTGCTGTTGCTGCATTCTCATCATCATCATCGTCATCATCACCATCATCATCATCATAATCATCATCGTCATCATCATCCTCATCATCATCGTCATCATCATCACCATTCCAATTTTTATGCAACTTCAACTTCGGTGCAGCAACACCACCCACACAAGCTGATGACACCACCCCCAGTTTGTGCAAAAGTGTCACGAGATGGCAGGCTACGGCAGTGTGTGCTTCCCATATTGCTTGTGTGAGGCACGCAAGGAGGGTGGTGTGGTGTTGTCATTGTCACCTCGAGGCCTCCTTCTGCACGCTTGCTCCTCCGAGGGAGAACTCGATGTGCGTCTTGTGTGGTCTTCATTGTGTTTCTGGGTGGTGTGCATTGTGTTCTTGTGTGTGTATACTTCTGTACGCGTATGTTTTAATGTTTGCGTGGGTGTATTGATGTATACGCACGCATGGCTTGTGAGGGTGGTTGGAGACACGTAAGACGACCACGGCACAGGGCCAGAAAGTGAAGTTTTCGTGGGCGGAGGTGGTGTGCATGCAGGCTGACTCCTGTTCCTTCACTTTCGAGTGCCGCAAGGCCAACAGGAAGCAACGAAGCGTGAGACTCTTCTCAAAATACGTTAGTGCCTACGATTACTGGTGCATTGTTGTGAACGGAAACATTGGTTTATATACATTCACCAGCATACGCAAACATGCCTGTGCGTTTTTTATGAGGTCATGTTCCATACATATGCACAAATATACACTCCCCAGCGCCCCATAGCAATTGCACATTCACCTTTTGTATGAATGACTCTAAAGAGGAATGCGTAGTAGGTGGCGTATGATGTTAATTGCCACCACATGACTGATATGGGCAGGTGTGGGCACATATACCTGTGTACCTTTAAGTCATGCTACATAAATATAGATGTTTTCATTGGTTAAGTGAAACGTGATTATGTTTTTTACTTGCTACTCAAGCAACGGATAACGCTGGCATCCACGCAGTGTTCGCAGATGCTGCAGACCTGCCAGCAGATGAGGACTTCGTGAGGAGGCGGACGACTTATAGAGTGGCAGACGTAGCTAGTAGTGGCAGACGTAGACAGTAGTTAGTTTGTTTGGAGCCACCCAGTCAGGCCTCGTTGTTGGCCACAGGCCGCCACTGGTGCAATGTTTGTTGTTCCTTTCTCTGCATGCCACTCCACACTGCACTTGAACACCCACGCCGCCAAGCCCTTTCAAGGCTGGTGGCGTGGGTGTTGCATGCTTACCATCAATCGTGTATTAATATTGATTCCTCTTATTTTGTGGTTATTTATTTCGTCTCATTTGTATAGAATCGATTGTAAAAATGTATAAATCAAATCGGCATGATTCCAATGGGCCATGATTCAAGAACTCAATTTTTTCTGTGTCTTTTTGTTGTTCGACTCTCAAAAGAGGCTTGCCAAAGTCAACACCCCGTCGAAAAACACGCAAGCAGCAAGACGACACAAAACGTTTGTATGTACATAAGGTGCTCTGTGAGCCTCGAAAACTGCACCACTGCACGACGATGATGATGATGATGCGTGACTACATGATGACACGATTGACATTGAAGCAGAATTGGATGAGGTCACATGGCAGCTCTCAGTTCAGAGGACAGCTTGTGCGTCAAATGAGGGAAGGCGATCCTGAAGACCTCCTCGTACCGTTCCACGAAGTGGGCCTCCATGCCTGTGTGGTGTTGCTACGTGGTAGTGTGTAGTGTTGCCACGTGGTAGTGTGTAGTGTTGCTACGTGGTAGTGAGTGGTGTTGCTACGTGGTAGTGTGTGGTGTTGCTATGTGGAAGTGTGTGGTGTTGCTACGTGGTAGTGTGTGGTGTTGCTACGTGGTAGTGTGGTGTTGCTACGTGGTAGTGTGTGGTGTTGCTACGTGGTAGTGTGTGGTGTTGCTATGTGGTAGTGAGTGGTGTTGCTGTGGTAGTGTGTGGTGTTGCTACGTGGTAGTGTGTGGTGTTGCTACGTGGTAGTGTGTGGTGTTGCTACGTGGTAGTGTGTGGTGTTGCTATGTGGTAGTGTGTGGTGTTGCTACGTGGTAGTGTGTGGTGTTGCTACGTGGTAGTGTGTGGTGTTGCTATGTGGAAGTGTGTGGTGTTGCTATGTGGTAGTGTGTGGTGTTGCTACGTGGTAGTGTGTGGTGTTGCTACGTGGTAGTGTGTGTTGCTATTTGGTGTAGCTAAGTATTGTTGTGGCGTTTGGTTGTGCCGTCATGTGATGTGCCATGAAGTTGTGCGAAGGCACCTTGTACGATGAACTCAGGCAGGTCAGCGTAGTCCTTTTGGTTTTCGGCGGGCAGAATGACACAAGTGACTCCTGACCTCTTGGCCTGCAGTGGTTGTCAGCACTCAAAGAAGAACGGATGCACGCACCAGTGTCATCAACAGACCCTCTCTCCGCCTCTGCACACTCCTTTCTCCTCCTACATCCTCACCCTCCTGCCTTCAACTCCCAAACTTCCACCTCACAAGCATCCACCCACCGCTATGATCTTTTCCTTGATGCCTCCGACGGGCAGCACCTTGCCAGTCAACGAGATCTCGCCAGTCATTGCGAGGTTCTGTCGCACCGGGGTCTTCAGTGCCAAAGAGAGTAGGGCTGTAACCAACGTGCACCCAGCACTCGGTCCGTCTTTCGGTGTTGCTCCCTGTGTGTGTATACAAGTGTGTTTGTACGTGTGTGTGTGTGTGTGTGTGTGTGTGTTTGTGTGTGTGCATGAAAATGTGTTTGTGTGTGTGTGTATATACAAGTGTGTTTGTGTGTGTGTGTGTGTGTGTGTGAACCACCTCAGGCACGTGGATGTGCACGTGGCCACTGGACAGGCACTTGTTCTCTGCGTCGATGTCTCCAAGCAGCGATCTGGCGACAGTTTGGGCGATTTGACAACTCTCCTTCATGACGTCACCGAGGTGTCCAGTCACGTGCAAGCTTCCCTGCAGGGCTGTTGTGTCAGGTGGTTGTGGGTGTGTTGAAGCTTTGCACAAGGACACTTACCTGAGTCGGACTTGTTCGGCTCGGAATTGAGTGGCTGCTTGAGTCTCGTCTCGATGTACAAAGTGGAACCTCCTGTGGTCATGTGACTCGTGACAACTGATCTCACACATATGTGCTTCTCATTCTCACTCCTCATTCACTTTTTTCCACACAACCCCTCTCCACCCTTCATCCAAGTTCTTTCACCAACAAAATTGTTCCATCACATTGTCCCACCTAACAAAACACACACACACACCTCAAGCACTCACCCATGGCGGTCCATGCCAGTCCCATGACCACGCCACACGGGGTGTCCTGGTACAGACGATCGCTAGTGAAGATGGGCTTGCCGACGTACGTTTGCAAGTTGTGTTCATCCACGTCAATGTGGCTGGTGTGGTTCGACACCAACTTGTAGGCAGCCTTGCGATAGATCTGCGCGTCAGCAAGCAAGCTCTTGAAGCTTTTGTTCACCATCCTTCGCCACAATCAATACACCACCTATCCCATACAACCACTACCACACCACCAACACCCGAGCACCTTTTCGATGTGCTTCTGAAGATTTCTCACGCCAGACTCCCTACAGTACGCCTTGATCAGCAGGTGCAACGCCTGCTTCTGCAGCGTCAACTGCTCATCACTCACGCCACTCGTCTTTTGAGCCATGGGCACCAAGTAGCGCTGTGGATGTGAGTGTGTTTTGTGTGTGTGTGTGTGTGTGTGTGTGTGTGTGTGTGTGTGTGTGTGTGTGTGTGTGTGTGTGTATACGTATGTGTGTACGCTGCAGATAAATGGTGAGAGTGAGTGAGCAAAGAGGTGATGAATGAATGAATGAATGAATGAATGAGCACCTCTGCAATGGCCACCTTCTCCTCAGCCACGTAGCCTGACACGTCAATCATCTCCATGCGGTCCCTCAAGGGCTCTGCTATCGTGTCCACCACGTTGGCTGTGCAGATGAACAAGACCTGCGTCGTGAAGAATAGATGAAGAAAATGAGTGGGTGGAGAAAAACTAATGGACGAATTTTGAATAAGAAAAAAAGAATGAAGAGAATATGAAAAATAAAAAAAATAAATAGAAAAAAAAAGTGAAAAAGAAAGAAAAAAAAGAGACCTTGGAAAGATCGACGTTGACGTCGAGGTAGTGGTCGAGGAAGTTAGCGTTTTGTTCGGGGTCGAGGAGTTCGAGGAGGGCCGAAGCAGGATCGCCCTGGTACCCCTTGCCCATCTTGTCCACCTGCAAAACCGAAGCCTCTCCGTCACTCGAGGAACAACCAATTACGTAGTGAAGCGACTGAAATAATAGTAACAACAGAAACAAAAACAGCAACAGCAACAACAACAGCGACAGCAACAACAACAGCGACAGTATCAACAACAGCGACAGCAACCACAGCGACAGCAACAACAACAGCGACAGCAACAACAAAAGCGACAGCAACAACAACAGCGACAGCAACAACAACAGCGACAGCGACCTCGTCAATGAGGACCAAAGGATTCTCAGTCTTGGTCTTCTTGAGGCACTGAATCAACTTGCCTGGCATCGCTCCCACGTACGTACGTCTGTTATTGCAAGCAGTGGTGTGGCGCTAAAAATTTGGCATGGTGATAATGGTTATGCTGTATTGATGATAATGATGATGATGATGATGATGATGATGATGATGATGATGAGGATGATGATGATGATGATGATGAGGATGATGATGATGATGACCTATGTCCCTTTATCTCAGCAACGTCAGTCATGCCACCCACGCTGAAGCGGTAGTACTGTCAGGTGAGAGGATGCAACGTCAACGTAACAACATAAAGAGGATATTATCAACATATCAACACAGACATGATATCACCAATATAACAACAGTAACACAGAAACAGTAATGTAGCAGAAGAAACATAGCAATAACAACACAGAAACAGTAATGTAGCAGAAGAGATATAGCATCAGCCACCTCTCGGTTGAGAGCTCGAGCAATGGACTTGGCGATGCTAGTCTTGCCCACTCCGGGAGGTCCGTAGAAGCACAATATCTTGCCCTGGGTAGAGCCCTTCAGTTGACTCACCGCTATGAACTCCTGTGGTGGTGGTGGTGGTGGTGTATGTTGTGATGAAGAAGCATGTTAACGAAGGTGGTGATGTTGATGATGATGACAAGAATGATGCAAACCAACCAGAATTCTCTTCTTGACGTCCTCCATGCCATAATGATCTTCCTCCAAGATCTGTCAATCATAATCATTATTATTATTATTATTATTATTATTATTATTATTATTATTATTATTACTATCAGAAACACCTGTTGAGCCCTCTCTAGTTCAAGGTTCTCTTCGGAGCACTTTCCCCACGGCAGACTGGTGAGCCAGTCCAGATAGTTGCGAGTAACGCTGTTGTGGTGGTGAAGTTGTTGTTGTTATTGTTGTTGGAAGGCTGTTGTGGTGATGGGTTGCAGTTGTAGTTTTTGTGTTTGTGAGCATTAGACTGCTGTATGGTAGTGGTGATAGATGATGTAAGTAAGACTGTGGTGGTTGCATGCGTAATGGGTGGTGGTCGCATGGGACCAACTTGAACTCGGAGGAGTGGGGATCGAGGAAGGAGAGTTTGTTGAGTTCCTCGTCGATCACCTCCATCACGTGAGCAGGCACCGTCAAGTCCTGCAGTCAACAAAATCATACTCACAACACCACACTTACATCCTACATCCAGGTCTCTTGTGTTTGTGCTTCTAATACAAAAGAGAACAAAAAAAAAACAAACAACAAAAAGAAAGAAAATGCAAAAACACCAACAACAACAACACTAACAACAACAACAACAACAACAACAACAACAACAAGCACCTTGAGCTTCTCTCGGAACTTATCAGCCACAGCATCCTTGTCCTCCTTCTCCATGCCCAACTCCTTCTTTATCACCTGACATGCAACAACTCACTACACTCAATTACACCTCATTAAACCTTATCAAAAGTCAGTAAAGGTTATCAAGCCTTAATGAAGGTAACAATATTTCATCGGAGACCATTGGAACTAGTTGATAGCACATGGCAGTTGATGACGAGGGTGGCATGGGGTGGTACCTTGAGTTGTTCCATCAGCATGTACTTGCGGTGCTGCTGCTTCACCTTCTCCTCCACCTGAGTGGTCGAGGGGTTGTTGGGCAGTGGTTGGAAGTGGTCGGAGTAGTGTTGAGTGGTTGAATGGTGATTGGGTGGTGGTCAAGTGGTTTATGATTGGTTTAATAGTAATGAAGGCTGTGTGTGTGTGCATGTGAAGAAACATGGAGGCAGACCTCCTTGCCGATCTTCTGCTGCAACTTACTCAGCTCATACTCCTTCTTCAACAACGACAACGACAACATCAGTCTCTTTGGAATCTGTAGTGGTGAGAGGTGGCAAATGGTAAGTAGTGTGAAAATGCTGATTAGACACATGGTGTTTAGACGTACCCCAGTTTCCTCGAGAACCTCCTGCAACTCCTTTGAATCCGCCCCTGTCAGAGCCGCTCCTGTGGATGACAGTTGAGTGCTACATGGAAGTGGTTATGTGGCATGGCTTTGTAGAGTGTTTACGTGGGGTAATTGGTGAGGGTGGTTGTGTGAAGGTGGCTATTAAGAGTTGGAAAAAGGGTTTATACCGAGGTCTGCAAGATACACTGGATTGTCAATCACCCTTTGCCCTGCTTGCAACATGTTCGCCACCGTCTCCCTGTGGGGGTTGTCATGGTGATGAGTGCGGCGGTTGTCATTGTGATGAGTGCGGCGGTTGTCATTGTGATGAGTGCAGTGGTTGTAATGGTAATCAAAAAAGGATAATGTCGCCAAAGTGCACAAAAGCATGAAAAAAGCACAACCACCACATTCTGCCTCCCTTGGCACATAAGACCACAAGGGTGACCTGTAGAGAGGGTTCATGGTGATGATGTCTCTAATGGTCTTGACCACTTCAGCAGTCAGAGCCTGTGAAGTGTTGTTGGAATGAGACAACACTGAGATGAGTCATCACACCTGTGCATACTTTGAGTTCCTCTGTCGACTTGAATGAGTCATGAACCACATTCTCCACGGCTGCCATCAAGACCTGTTGTGAGACAGGTGTGAGTGAGAATTTCAAAGTGCACTTGTCATTACCTTGTCGTTCTTCAAAAGGGGCTCATTTGTCAACTGGGGAGCAGACTTGTCCTCTTCTTTTTTACGAACTTTGCGCGACCTCCTCTTTGACCTTTTGCCATTCAAAGGCTTTTCTGCTACTGCTGCCTCTTGAGTGGTTGTGCACTCAATGAGTTTCTAAGGTAACAGCGGTTTTTAGACAGATTCAAAGCTACAATGATGGCAATTCTGTACCTGGAGCCTGAGAGGGCTGGTCTTCTGGGAGCAACTCAGTGATTTTGATTCTGTGTGGTAACAATGATGCTGACGCACCTGATAACATGCAACCTCCCACCAACTCACCTGCGATGGCCCATAATGATCAGTCGCAACCGATGACCAAGGTCTTGCATCTCATGAATCTGCACAAAGGTGCCCACTGGATATATCTCGTTTACATTGCTCATCACTTCTGCATCATTACTGATGAGGGAGGGAGTGGTTAGTTGAGTTGAAGAAGAGGGTGTTGGAAATGTAATTTGTGTTCAAAAAGGTGCCTACTCATCATCTTTCTTGAGAAAGACTCCTGCGTATGGCTGGTTCAGTTTCACCTTCCTTCTAATGAGCTCAATCAGGGCTTTGTCTGTGGTCTCCACAAGCTTGATGAACCTTCAAAACAACCCTTGCGCTTTATGTTGCATTCGAAACTTGCATAAAATAAATTTAAATTACGATGTAAAATTTTCAAAACGTTTAGTTACTTTGGGAAGAGCGGAGTGCGTTTGATGGCTATGACGGGCACTGAAGGCCACACGTCTGGCACATTGATGGGCGATAAAGCGGTCATTTGAGGTCCTAATTCCGGATGGGGAATGTCATCGTCATGCTTGTCTCCGCCTCCATCCTCATCGCTACCTGAGAAAGAAGCCCCAGAGGAAGATGATGAAACATCAGAGTCGTCATCTTTGCCGCTCAAACGAAAAGAATCAGATTTGTAATTATAAAGACTGTTTGTACTATCTATTATGCTATTCTTTTGAATTTTGTTGTTGTTATTAAATAGACTAGAGTTAAGGATTGTGGATGTTCTTTGAACTGTCTTATAGATTTGCCTTGTACAGTTGATCTCTTCAATTTTTGGACTTATAATGTTTTTGTAACACAAATTTCTTAGAATGTAATTATGTTTCGAAACAGACTTTAACATTCTCAGTGCCATTTTCAAATGACAGGTTATCGGCGATAAAATAAAGTGACTTTTTTCTATGGTTTATTTAAAAAACTCAACTTTTTATAATTTTGAAAATTTTTAGCTAATTTACTGAAAAATTTCAACTTTAAACGGAAAATATGAGATTTTGACTAGCTGCGAACTTATAGCGGAATAATATTAGCAAGTGTATTAGATGAGTTAATGTAAGTTGGCAACCTGTATAAACGACAAAAGATTTTACATAAGTTACAACACGCTTCCAAAAGTTGAAGTGATAAGAAAAAAATCTTTGAAAATATGTACAATTGAAAAGCTGGAAACTCAAAAGTGAGGTAGGCAAACTTTGCTTGCAAATAGTTCAGAAACCACAGTGATCCAGAGGGACAACAGGAAGAATATGTATGAAACCCCGACTTGATAGTTATGTGGCAGATAGAAGGATCCTGAACCAAGATGTTCCATGCGGAAGCCAAATGGAAAGATTACAGCTGCCATGCACAGCAACACCACTGTGAAAAAGTTTGTGCAATTTTATATTTGTTATGAATTTTGAATGAAAATATTAAATTTGATATTACTAGAACTTAAATAAAATGAAACGTCATTATAAATGTGTAGGGAACCCACTTGCAACAAAGCCAGACCAGCGAGCAAGTTTTATGGCATTGTACCTCCAGCAAGAAATGATGAGAAGGATGATAGTGCCTGTGATACAAAAAATGCCTAGAAGAATAGTAATGAAAACAAACAGCCACTCTGGTTGGATGGTGTCAGGTGTGAAGCACTCAAGGTCTCTGTTGTAGATAGTCAAGCATATCTGCAAAAGACCCAAGTATGTGTAACCTGGTTGATGAAATTTTCAAGTGAAAGCGAAGTTCATCAAAATTTCATCAAACTAAAAAAATTACTTATAAATTTCAACTATGAAAATTCTGTAGAAACAAAGCATTATTTTAGTAGCATACAAGAAATGAATGAAGCGTATAACAATCTACGCCGCGCGTCGGCATAGTCACACTTAACTTTAATAAAATAGGATAATTGAAAAAATCCAAAAAACCTATGCTTAGTTCATTGTATTCGATTCGTTATGCAATGTATTGTATGTTGATAATTAAGAAATCGAGAACAGACCATTGACTGTGGACACAATCCAGTAAGGCATGCACAAACTAGCAATGGCAAATACGTCGGCCGCCACGAACAAAGCGCCAGATATTACACTCAATTTGTCCATCTTAATTCATATTTAATAACGTACACAAAACTTAACTTTTAAACAAACCTGTTTTGTAGCACTTACTTATTATTTTGTTTTATTATATAAAAATTCAATTTGAAATTTTAAAATAACAATAAAAAAATGATAAAACCATCATTATTGTTTTTCACATCTTTGTCGTATCAAACAATTGGAAGTATTCTTGGACAATCCCACCATCAAACTTCTGGTCTTTTCGCTTATCTTGTCCCGCTTTGATTATTGTAACTTTTAATACTAGGAACTCCCTTAGACCGTGCTACACCTTCTCACCAAAGCTTTTAATAGCGCTTCTCGCTTAGTTTCTGGTACTCATAAATTCTCTCGCATAACTTCTCATTTAATCTAATCTAATCCAATCTAATCAAAGAATTTGTGATGCGCCTTTCAGTATTATGTTTAAAGATGCTCCCAGGGAGACAGTTTTATTTGCTGTGGGGTCCTATAGTACTACGTACTCTAGGACGGCGTCTATACTTTGAGCTGCCATTTCTAGAGCCCAAACCTGGGCTCGCCCAGACACATTTTATTGAGGAATGAGCCGATCATTAGGCCACAGACTACTTTATCTTTTTAAACTGGTAACTTTTGGAGAAAAGATCGACTCCCAAGATCTGCTCTTCTGTTTGAAATTTTTTTTTTATTTTACCTCATTACTTAACAGACATCATTAAGTTACCTCCTCGTAACTTCTACTTATTCTCATTAAAAAAAATACATTTAACCCTACCAATGCTAAATCTGTACTTTCCTTATGTGGTTCCTCTAGTGGAACTTCCTTCCCTTCCAATCTTACCTCTGCTACTTCATTTTTTTCGCAATTTTTTCAAAAATTTTGAGCAGATCGTTTTTGAACAGTATGCAAGAAACACCATATAAATGTTTCTATCAGATCTTATCAAAATCATAATCATAATCTATCCTTTATTTGATCCAATGAGGTTCTTGAAAATGACATTTGCCTTAGAGACGCAGAAAAGTACACTTATACGATATAATACATACAAACACGAATATTATTATAGTGGCATTAACCCCGTAGAGTTTTGAAGCCACATGCCTATTATTAGGGGTGTTGTGGTCTGTCATTTTGTAGGAAGTGGTGGCAAGACGCCGTCGAAAACTCTTCATGACAACACTTCTTGTGCTTTTTTGCTGACACCCTTCAGAGAAGTGTGTGTCTGTGCATGCTTTGCCTTGCCCTCATGCAAGCGAAGCCAGCCGGATTAAATAAAGTTAACACGACCGACTTGATACAGCATATAAGTCTTAGCTTTTCACCTGGTCTTTGATAAATCTTATCTTTTTCTATAATAATCTATTATTACTTTAATTGTCATTTTTATAATGAACACCAAATTTTTACCAAGGTTAAGGAGTTAGATCATGAGTACTACTCACGAAGCTTGGTAAACTATGCCATTTTCTTTTGCTGAATATATTTTTATAAGACATTTAAGGACTTTTGTCAAAAGTGTATTGTGCGCAATTTTTGAATATCTTGAATTATTATAGAAAAATTAATTTTTATCGATTTTTAATAGACTTATTATTCACTTTAGGAAAATACTGCAGTCTTATATGGCAGCCGAAAGAGATTTTATAGCACAATGAATAACATACGTTTCTACCCCCTCCCATTTTTATTAGACTCATTCCTACTTTGTCAGTACTTGCTACGGTTGACTTCCATGGAACTGTCCCTCTTCACTCATTCAGCTATCACCTCTTCTTTTGTGCACTCAAGCAAATCACTCAAGAACCTGTTTATTCCATAATTTACAAAAAGTGATGTTGAACCCTACGAACTGTTGCTATTAATATTCCCAGATAAATTTGAATGAGTTTTAACTAGATAACACGAAGAGGGCCTGAATAGAATGGAAGTGGAATTAGGGTAGTTACGAGGTACCACTACAGGCGAGCAAGCTTCATAATCAACGTAGCAGAACAATGCAGAACAGAATATTAATGTTGCGTGCGTGAGCTAATGAATTCTGAGTTGTGTGTTCGCTTAAAAGCCCTGCGGTGCGAGCAATTTTGAAAGCTCTGTGAGGGAAGCAATACACAATGTCGTTTTTCGCTTCCACATCGTACAACAACTTCGTGTCGTATCGCAACCAAAACTATCAAAAAATCAAAGCCACCCTTCTAAGGAGCGGAGGAAATTTTGTTGATCATGAGTTTCCGCCCAACGAATACTCCCTGCACCCCAACGCGAGGCACAAGAACAAGAACATCGTATGGATGAGAGCACAAGTAGGATATTTTTGACCAAACACACTCCACCCTTCACCCAAAACCTTCTAACACCACAAATGTCCCAAGGAACTGAACCCTGGAGCCAGGCTCTTTGTGGACGGCGTCGACAGCAGGGACATCATCCAAGGAGACCTGGGCAACTGCTGGCTAGTGGCCTCTCTGTGCACTTTGGCCGTCCAGAAGCAGAACTGGAAAAAGGTTCTTAACATTGCTTCATTGCCACTCCGTTGCAGTTTTTTTAATGGAGTTGTTCGAATAACCGCTGAGTTGAAGAGTGCACTGCTTTCGAAAACCACAGGCCAAGTTTTTTGTTTTTTTTAGTTTCAAAGTTTCAAAGATGGTTCACTGCGAAATAATCATACTTTTCTCTAAAATCTTCATTACCTCTCCTTTTATACTTCTCTGTTCACTTTTCTCAATAATTCTTCTTCATTCACAGGTGATTCCAAACCACAAGGAGCAGGACTGGCCCAACAACTACACAGGCCTCTTCCACTTCAGGTTCTGGAGGTACGGAGAGTGGATCGACGTGGTGGTTGACGATTACTTGCCAGTCAGAAACGGCAAGTTGGTCTTCAGCCACTCTCCAGAACAACGCGAGTTTTGGCCCGCCCTTGTTGAAAAGGCCTATGCCAAGTCAGTGCCTTATGACTTCTCCTGTAACTGTAAGCTCTGTCTAATGAATGTTGAGAAGCTTACTTTAAGAAAGTCACAATCACAATTCTGAAATCAAAATTGTGTACGAAACAGGAAAATATTAAAAAACTAAATCTTTCTCAGAATAATTTTCGTGTGAGTATTCGATAGTGCTGTGAATATAATTCTATCAGAAACTTAAGGAAACAGTCGATATATAATGGAAACTAATTTATGAGACATAGTCGTTAACATGAAAAAAAACAAAAAAATTAAAAATCAAAAAATGTTGAAGAGGATCTTATTCAATCTAACCTAATCTAGACATTTGTAGCGTGCCTTTTTGCACTTTTTTCAAAGGCGCTCCCATGGAAACGGTTTTAATCGGTGTGGCCTACTAGAGGACTGAACATTCCAGGACAGCATCTGTACTCTAATTGAGCTGCTGCTTTTAAAACTTAAATCTAAGCTCACCCGATCAAACCATTATGCCACAGAAGCAGAGATTTAACAAAAATACTGTAAGGTTACAGAGAGTCAAAGTGTAAAATAGGAGTAAAATTGATCATAGAAACAAAAAATCATTAAAGTCTTAAGTATTAATAGCTCGTAGTAAAATCACATTAATACTGAGAGATGAATGTCATAAAAAAAGAAGGAACAAGTAAAAAGTAATAAAAATGAAAAAAAGAAGAAAAATAAAAAAAATGAAAAAAAACAAAAAAAAAGCGAAATAAAAAAAGCAAAAAAAAAAGAAAGAAAAAAAGTTGTTTTCGAAACATAAATGTGTTGTGACGTTGGTGAAGTGTCGACTCCTCTTATTGATGTACATAGGCAACAATGAAGTGAGGCATTGAAGAAGGAGGCCTCGGTGGCACTTAAGCTTGAGTCGCGATAAGCATCAACATTCGAACTAGGAAGACGAACATGACTTTTAATACCCCTTTGTTACGCCTCTCAGACTCTACGGCTCTTACGAGGCGCTGAACGGAGGCGAACTGTCGGAGGGGTTGGAGGACTTCACAGGAGGTGTGACTGAAAGCTTTGAACTCAAGGAAGAGGGTTTCCACAAGAACTCCAAGCGCAAAGAACAGTTTTTCCAATTCTTGGCCAACAACATGGCCAACAACGCTCTCATTTGCGCCGCCATTCCTGTGGGTGTTTTTGAAAACTATACCACACTACACCACAACACATCACACCACACCACACCACACCACACCACACCACACCACACCACACCACACCACACCACACCACACCACACCACACCACACCACACCACACCACACCACACCACACCACACCACACCACACCACACCATACCACACCACACCACACCACACCACACCACACCACACCACACCACCACATCGCACCACACCATACCACACCACACCACACCACACCACACCACACCACACCCCACCACACCACACCACACCACACCACACCACACCACACCACACCACACTACACCATACTATACCACACCACACCACACCACACCACACCACACCACACCACACCACACCACACCACACCACACCACACCACACCACACCACACCACACCACACCATACTATACCACACCACACCACACCACACCACACCACACCACACCACACCACACCACACTACACCACACCACACCGCACCACGCCACACTACATCATGCCCTGACACAGGCACTCACAGAGTCAGAGATGGAGAAGGAGACAAAGCAGGGTTTGGTGAAGGGGCACGCATACGCGGTCACTTCCTTCTTGCAGATCAGCACCAGAGGTTTGTCGTCTGCTTTGTCTTTGCCATGCTTCTCAAAACCAAGTTGTCTGTTCCCACAACTTTCACAACAACCTCCCTCAAAACATATTTCCAAACAACAACCTTCTTCACAACAACATCACCCCCAACAACCTCACCCCCAACAACTCCCTTCATACCTTCAGAACACAGAGACTTGCTGCCGATGGTGAGATTAAGAAATCCCTGGGGTGGTATTGAATGGAATGGAGCCTTCAGTGATGGGTATGTGCTTATTTGAGTGACTGATTCAGCGCTATACCATCAAGTTAAAGGAAGTGTCACGATGGATGATTCGTGAGAGAAAAATATGTTCGTGAATTATTATCTTAAGGAGCTTTAGAGTTTGCAGGTCACAACTCGCTTGTATTTTTAAGCTTCAACAGCCATTCTTTGTTCGCCTTCTATTGACTCGACACTCTTCATTGAAGCGGGGAAGCCGAATGTCCTACTAATGTACTGAGACCCTGTGAAGCGATCGGTTTTTAATGGTTCTTAATCTTGGATTAGGTCTTGAATCGCTTATTTGCCTTTCGAATAAACTCGAAATGTCGATACAACAAACAACATCTCCAAACGACCTTCCTTCGAGGCTTCTCTTCTTCTTTGAGTCACCACCCACAAGAAACCGCTTTTAGAGAAACTGTTTCACTCGCTGTTGCACTACCAAAAAATTGAGTC
>OX387246.1:13158528-13196028 GCA_947562095.1 Branchellion lobata | reverse complement strand
CAGCTCAATCAACAAAATAAAAAAGCAAATATATAAGCTTAAAGTGCTTAAAAATTATTTTCAGCGGTTTAAAGACATGTTCCGAAAAAGATTTGAAACATATTGAAGAGGCGTTTGTAGGAGCATTGAATGCTATATGTGCGAAAGGCAATCATGAAGGGATCTGCGGACTCACCACCATGCTCAATGACCTTGCACTCAGTACCTCCCTTCTTTTTGTTCAGTGGCTGCTTGCATGAATGATTTTTATCCACGGTGAATAATATTGCAGGTGAAAAAATTCTGTTAGCAAATTTCCAAAAAGGTTTGTGAAGCTAACAGTTAATGGATGCACACAACCACACTATGTATTAACTCTCCCTTCCACCCAGTGGCTTGCTTAGTACTGGAGCGCCTCAAGGGGCATAAACTCAAGTGATTAAAAAAGTTTTCATTTTTTTGCTCACAAATGCAAGCGCTTTTGAACAATATTTACTCAGTGCTATACAAATGTTTGGATAAGATTAGATTAGATTAAATGCATCTTTACAGCCATCTTCTAGCATGCAACCAACCAGGCATGTCACTATGGGCAGTGCAGAGAGGAACATCATCACCTCACAACTCCTCTTCACCATTCAATTCTTCTCCAAACTCATGCACAAGTACATCCATCGGGTCTGTCCTGTTACACATGAAGAAGAAGACAAAGAGAAAAATAACTCATTTGTCTGCAAGAAGGTCTGATATAATTTTGTGTGTGTGTGCTTATCTGTGCTTATGTGTGCTTATGTGTGCTTATGTATGATTATGTGTGCTTATGTGTGCTTATGTGTGCTTATGTATGCTTATGTGTGATTATGTGGGATAATGTGTGTTAATTTGCAACAACGACTGGCCACAGGATGCTTGTGATGAGCAAGGAGATGCAGTGATGGAGCAATTGTATGAGGAGCATTGGATCATTTTGCAAGAAGGTTGTGTGTTGTTGCACGCTATTGTTGCGTGCTATTGCATGTCACATTGGGTATTGTTGTTATTTACATTGGGTATTGTCGTTAGTCACATTGGGTATTGTTGTTAGTCACATTGGGTGTTTTTGTTAGTTACATTGGGTGTTTTTGTTAGTTACATTGGGTGTTTTTGCTACATTGATTTGACGAGCACTGCAACCTCCACACACAGGTTCTCTTGACCTATCTCTTGCTTCCGCCATCTCTCTTCTCCTGTTTCTGCGACTCTCCCATGAGTCAACCCTCGTATGTGGCAGGCAAAATTCATGCACCACACACACACCTACTCTCTACGAAGCTTCAACACAACATACAATTTCAACACAACATACAACTTTTACAACACACCACACACAGTACACATAACTTCCACACCACACAGCTTCCGAAAGTATCAGCACTTCTTGACTCACATTGTCTCAGCACAACTCCTCTCATCTGCCTCGTTCACGCCTCTCTCGCCATCCTCTCTCCACACCAACTGCTCTCAAAGCACCTGAAAGACGTCTGTTTGTTGGATGGTCTGATGCTCAAGCTAAACAGTCTGCAAGGAAGGTAGGATCTCATGTTGCTCTGCATTTGTTGCTGTTGTGGTAGTTGCTATTGTTGTATCTGTGATTGTTGATTCTATTGCTGTTGATGTTTTTGTTTTTGATGTTTATGTTATCGTTGCTGTTGTTGTCTCATCAGCCTGCTCTTCCTTCAGACTCAGCACCACCAACCACAAGCTCGCCTTCTCCCGCACTCTGCTGCTTCTGGCCAAAAAGACCAAGTCTTTTTTTTGATATTGCATTGCAGTGCACTCATATTGCATTGCGGTGTTTATAATTATCTTCAATTTTAGTACATTTATTTTATTTTTCAATATATTTAATTTTTGTTCCAGTAAGCTCGAAAGGCAATAAATGAGACAGACCTTTTATTGACGACACCCCTCAGCACTCAGGCCAACTTCCTCCTGCACTACGCCTCGTCCAACATCGACAGCCCTCTCAACGTACGTCACCAACCATCACTTGCCCTTCTACTCTTGCTTTCTTTCTCACTCTTGTCTCTCTCACTCCTGTCTCTCTCATTTCTCTCTCACTCACTTCTGCTTCATTCCACAGACGCTGAGACACCAAGCGAAACAGTTGTTTGAGTTGGTGTTGCAGGGACTTGAGGAGGGCGTTGAGGAGAGAGAGGTTATGGAGGAGAGGGGATTTGAACAGAAGAGAGATATTGATGGGGAGACGAGGGACAAGAAGAGAGTGGTGGAGCGGTTGAGTGAGCAGCACTTGAAAGCGTTCGACTGGAGCGTGGCTCGCAGCTACCCGCTTCTCTGCTGCCTCGTCAGGCACGCTTCAGCAAGCCACTTTGTCAGTGTCTGTCCATCTCTGCTGCAGCACCTCGTGTGTGCACTCAACAACCACGCCTGTCTGCCGCATGTGTGTATTTGTGTGTGTTTGATGAGGATGATGATGATGATGATGATGATGATGATGATGATGATGATGATGATGATGATGATGATGATGATGATGATGATGATGATGATGATGATGACGATGATGATGATGATGATGATGATGATGATGATGATGATGATGATGATGATGATGATGATGATGATGATGATGATTATGATTATGATCATCATCATGATCATCATCATCATCATCATTATCATAATAATAATAATAATAATAATAATAATAACAATAATAATAATAATAATAATAATAATAGTAGAAGCAAATAAATGACGGTGGTAATGGTGATGGTGATGAAGATAATGCTGATAATGTTACTTTGCAGGCGTGTCAGTTGCTTGAAGAGTTGTGGAGGGAAAGTTGGAAAGAGGCTGTGCAAGGAAAAGTGGCTGCAGGGGTGGGAGACAAGAGCAGCAGCAGTGAGCAGCGGTTGCAGCATTGGTTGCAGCTATGGGTGCTTCCAGTTCTAAGCGCCTTGCATCCTCAGTGTGCCTCAGACACCGTCACCCAGGTGTCTCCGATCGTGCTTCCAACTGCTGTTCCATACCATCTGTCACACCAGCTACCGTGTTCCCAGCTATTCCGCTAACCGTTCTACTATCCTTCCACTCATCCCTCTACTCAACCCATTCATCTTGTTACTTATCCTTCCATTCATCCTTCCACTCATTCTTTCATTTATCTTTCTTCTCTCAGGTGCTGCTGCCCAAGCTTTTCCAGCTCAATCCCGCCTGCATCAAAGCTGTCATGGAAGCTCTGAACTACCCCAACAACCGCCACATCCCCCCCAACAACCACCACATCCCCCCCAACAACCACAACATCCCCCCCAACAACCACCACGTGACCACCATTGGACTGAAGATGCTCTTGACCTGTATGAGACATTCGCAGAACACACGTGCAGCCTTCGAAGGCAGTCTTTCCCAAGCGCTCTGCCACGACGACCAACAGGTGTTTCTGTTGTGAGATGCACTTCTTTTTCCGCTCCTTCCTCTTTTTATTCATCATCATCATCATCATCATCCTCATCATCATCATCCTCATCATCATCATCATCATAATCATCATCATAATCATCATCATCATCATCATCATCATCATCATCATCATAATCATCATCATCATCATCATCATCATCATCATCATCATCATCATCATAATCATCATCATCATCATCATCATCATCATCATCATCATCATCATCATCATCATCATCATCATCATCATCATTGCAGTTGCGCTTGGATGCTTTGAGGATATTGTGTGAGAGAGACAAGACAACAGAGGAGATTCCAGATGGCCAACTTCTATTGGTCAGCTCCTTCTTGGAACACAACCTCGACAGCCAATCATCGGCCTTCCGCCAAAATATTATCGCTTGCTTGAAGAAGGTGATTTTTTTGTGGTTGAAAATATTTTTTAAATGTTTTTGCATGCTTACACACACACATGCACACACACACAAGCACACACACACACACACACACACACACACACACACACACACACACACACACACACACACACACACACACACACACACACACACACACACAAACAGTTGCTGACGTGCGTGAAAGAGAGTGCATTGAACGTTAGCAAGAAAGCCAAGCAAGGTAGGTGGCACGTAATTTATTTCTGTAGTCACGTGAGTTCTATTCTTAACACGTGACTCGCATTGTTACCAGGTGACCACGGTGCTTCCGACCTTCCTGCCAGCCTCCTCTCCTATAAGGTCGTGTGTGTCTGCACGCTGTAGTTGTAGCTGTTGTTGTTGAAGTTTTTATTGCTAGTGTTTTTGATGTTGTTGGTTGCTGCTGTTACTGAGGTTGTTGTCACTTACGGTTGTCCAATGACGTTGCTTATGAAACATGCTACCACAGGCCTTTCTGACTCGCACGCATGCGCTGTGCTTCAGCCATCTGCACCCGGCTTGCTTCAGCAAAAGCACCAGTCTGGAGGTGTTGACATTGTTGCGTCAGAGCTTCGAAGAGAGAGAGGGCCTCCCCTGGAGTTGGCATGTCCTTCCCTTGCACGTCTCCCTGCTCGTCTCCTGCCTCACTGACTCATACGAAGGCAACAAGCAACTCTCGTTTGCTCTCTTGTGTTCCAGTGATGCAGCCACTCTTCAGGTCGCCTTCATCCTCCGCCCAGTCCATCTCAACTCATTACATAATTCCAACTACCTATTCCTTCTTTTCAACCAACCATTTTTACTGCTCTACCACCTTCTTCCTCAACCTTCTTCCCAACAGAACTGCTTCAACGTGGAAACTCTTCTGACCACAGCGATGCGTCTCTCACAGAGCGTCAGGCCACCTGACGGACCCACCGCCGCTTTTCTGCTGCGTCTGCTGGTTCGTCTGTTGCCCTCTCATCGACTCTTTGGTCCTTCAGACGTTCAAGACGATGCCTCACTCAACCACAAGCTCTACCTGCTTCTCGCTCGTCTGGTGGACAACTTGCAGAGACACATTGAGGTGGCCAAGAGGAGTCTGCTGAGGGCTGCAATCTCCGCACCCATGCACCCCGTCCTCCTGTGCATCTCCGCGCTGCTGCAGGATGTGCTGTGGAGGTCCGTTGACTCGTTGTGGTCGTGCGCGCATGCACGCACACAAACACCCACACACACACACACACACACACACACACACACACACACACACACACACACACACACACACACACACACACACACACACACACACACACACACACACACACACACACACACACAGTGACGTGAAGGACACAGACAAGTGGAGAGACTTGATCGACAGCATAGTGTCATGTTGCATTGAAGTGGCTGCCATTGTGGCAGTGCTCATCAACAGTGACAGTCCTGAGGGTCACATGATTGAGGAGGAGGAAGAGGAAGAAGAGGAAAAGGAGCAAGAAGAAAAGGAGGAAGAGGAGGAAGATGAAGAAGAAGAAGAAGAAGAAGAATTGGTTGTGCCTCTCGATTTGACAGAAGCATCGCCGAGTGAGGTGGAAGAGGCGTTGGAGGGCAAGGTGAGGCTGATGCCTGAGTTCTTGGTGGTGTGCTGCTGGAGGAGTGTCAAGGAGGCCTCGTTGCTGCTGGGATTCGTGTGCTCACACATCCCTATTCACCATGGCAACCAAGACAGCAGTGCTGTTTTGTCAGTAGAAACCGTGAGTGTTGCGTTTGTCTTGCTGCTTGTGTTTCAACCACTGTGTCCTGCAGGTGCTTCGCATTGGAGACTTCCTCAAGGCCCAACTGTTGGAATCGAGGCACAGAGGCGCTTTCGAACTGGCCTACGTGGGTTTCAGTCAGCTGGTGGCCACGTTGTGGGGCAGCCACCACAGCCACTTGAGGCAGCTTCCTCAGCAGTGGCTGCACCAGCTGCTTCCCACAGTCACCCAACACGACCACTCCGAGCAACTGTGCAGCACCAGAAGGAGTGCTGGAGTGCCCTACTTCTTCTTGGTGATTCTTCAACCATCCTTTCATCATCATTCTCATCATCATCATCATCATCATCATCATCATCATCATCATCATCATCATCATCATCATCATCGTCATCATTATCATTATCATCATTATCATCATCATCACCACCATCATAATCTTCATCATCATCATTACCATTACCGCTTCCACCACCACCACCACCGTCACCATTCATCCTCCGTCACACCCACCTCCATGGCAGGCCATAGTGGCCAGTGAGCCAGCCCACCTCAACGACCACTCCCTCACCACACTGGCGCAAGCTCTCCTACATGCAACCTCCCTTCCCACCCCTGTCCACCACACTCAGCACGTCAGTCATCTTTCTCCCTTCTTTTAAGCATGATATTTCCGAGTGGAACTCGTGTTGAAACAGACGCATGACGTATGTTGAAGCATGACGTATGTTGAAGCATGACGTATGTTGAGGCATGACGTATGTTGAGGCATGACGTATGCTGGAACGTGACATAACGGACACTGGCAGGTGCACTGCAGGAACGTGTTGAGGGCGCTGTTGCGGGACTCGAGGGTGGGCAGACGCATGGGTGCCTTCGTGGGCAGGACTGTGCAGTTGGCGATCGAAGGCTACAACAGCACTCACTGGCCGGTGAGGGCAACTCTTTCGGAGGAGTCTCCAACCAACCATCAACCAACCGCCAACCAACCACCAACCAACCAACCAACCAACCACCAACCAACCAACCACCAACCAACCAACCACCAATCACCCTTCCAGGTCAAGAACGCCTCTGCCATGCTCTTCAGCGTTCTCGTGAAGCGCATCTTTGGAGCCAAAAAGCTCCTCGCCTCGACCACTGCCCGCATTGTGGGGTGGGTGTGTCTATCGTTACATTACAACTACGAATATTATTACAGTAGCTTTAACCCTGGAGAGTTTCGAAAACATGTTTCGACATGAGGAAAGTTTCGTTGTGTACAAACAAAGCTAAGTGATCAATCGACTGAACAAGCATACACGAACCCAACAGCATAACCTGCAAGGCCTTCTTTGCCAAGTACCCTCCTCTCTTCGACCTCTTCCAACAACACCTCTCTCGCAGGTTCTCCTCATGCCTTGCAACACCACACACCACACACACCACCATTCAACATTACCATATAATGTTAACTTGCAACACCACCGTACAACACCACCGTACAACATCACCAAACAACACCACCATGCAACATCAACATACAACATCACCATACAACATCACCATACAACATCACCATACAACATCACCATACAACATCACCATACAACATCACCATACAACACCACCGTACAACATCACCATACAACATCACCATACAACATCACCATACAACACCACCATACAACATCACCATACAACATCACCATACAACACCACCGTACAACATCACCATACAACACCACCATGCAACATCACCATACAACATCACCATACAACATCACCATACAACATCACCATACAACACCACCGTACAACACCACCGTACAACATCACCATACAACATCACCATACACCACCACCATGCAACATCACCATACAACATCACCATACAACACCACCATACAACATCACCATACAACATCACCATACAACATCACCATACAACATCACCATACAACATCACCATACAACATCACCATACAACACCACCATACAACACCACCATACAACATCACCATACATCACCATACAACACCACCATTCAACATCACCATACAACATCACCATACAACACCACCGTACAACACCACCGTACAACATCACCATACAACATCACCATACACCACCACCATGCAACATCACCATACAACATCACCATACAACACCACCATACAACATCACCATACAACACCACCATGCAACATCACCATACAACATCACCATACAACACCACCATACAACATCACCATACAACATCACCATACAACACCACCGTACAACATCACCATACAACATCACCATACAACATCACCATACAACACCACCATACAACATCACCATACAACATCACCATACAACACCACCGTACAACATCACCATACAACATCACCATACAACATCACCATACAACACCACCATACAACATCACCATACAACATCACCATACAACACCACCGTACAACATCACCATACAACACCACCATGCAACATCACCATACAACATCACCATACAACATCACCATACAACATCACCATACAACACCACCGTACAACACCACCGTACAACATCACCATACAACATCACCATACACCACCACCATGCAACATCACCATACAACATCACCATACAACACCACCATACAACATCACCATACACCACCACCATGCAACATCACCATACAACATCACCATACAACACCACCATACAACATCACCATACAACACCACCATACAACATCACCATACAACACCACCATACAACATCACCATACAACACCACCATACAACATCACCATACAACATCACCATGCAACATCACCATACAACATCACCATACAACATCACCATACAACATCACCATACAACACCACCGTACAACACCACCGTACAACATCACCATACAACATCACCATACAACACCACCGTACAACATCACCATACAACATCACCATACAACACCACCGTACAACACCACCATGCAACATCACCATACAACATCACCATACAACACCACCATACAACATCACCATACAACATCACCATACAACACCACCGTACAACATCACCATACAACATCACCATACAACATCACCATACAACACCACCATACAACATCACCATACAACATCACCATACAACACCACCGTACAACATCACCATACAACACCACCATACAACATCACCATGCAACATCACCATACAACATCACCATACAACATCACCATACAACATCACCATACAACACCACCGTACAACACCACCGTACAACATCACCATACAACATCACCATACAACACCACCATACAACACCACCATACACCACCACCATGCAACATCACCATACAACATCACCATACACCACCACCGTACAACACCACCGTACAACACCACCATACAACACCACCATACACCACCACCATACACCACCACCATACACCACCACCATACAACACCACCATACAACACCACCATACAACACCACCATACAATACCACTATGCAACATCACCATACAACACCACCATACAACACCACCATACAACACCACCATACAATACCACCATACAACATCACCATACAACACCACCATACAATACCACCATACAACATCACCATACAACATCACCATACAACACCACCATACAACACCACCATACATCACCACTATGCAACATTACCACCACAGTTCTCCAGAGCAGCCTCAAGCAAGTGCCTTTCTTGTGCTTATTATGATCTCGAATCTTCTTCCTTCTCCACTCGAGGAAGCAAACTTGAAGTCGCTGGTCAACCTGGTTTGCAAGTGAGTGTGTTTGTGTGTTTGTGTGTGTGTGTGTGTGTGTGTTTGTGTTTGTGTGCGTGTGCGTGAAAGTGTATGCACAAGTTGATGCATGTAGATGTACGTCTGTTGGCGTCACAAGACAGGCCTCCAGTCCGGTGTGGCAGGTGCGACAGATGGCAGCAAAGGCGCTTGTCTGCTTGCTGCCCAGGGATCAGGTGCATTGCTTCGTGCTGCGCCACTTGCAGCAGCTCTCCAGGCGGCTCTCCCACAACACTCTGCACGGACTTTCCCTGCAGGTGCAATGGGCGGTGGTGGTAGACTGATGCATTCTACAACTTGCCACTCCTCCCTCAGGTCCTGGCCCTACTCGACGGTTGCTTCGAGGACAGCAGTGAGCAAGAGGTGCTTCAGGTCTTCGATGCCCTTCTCCGCATTGACCGTTTCTACCACAGGTGCCTCTCTGCTCTCGTGCTGTGCTGCTAGTTGTTCAATGACGACCCTCCCACAGCGACAACCCCTGCCTGGTGACACGACACAGCTGCTTGCAGCTGATGCAGAAAGTGCTTCCTCGCATTGCCTCCTCCCTCCTCCCCTCTCTCGCCACCTTCCACTCCAGCCTGTCTGAGGCTTTTGACTCCTTCGTTGCTTCTTTCAACACCCCTTTTCCTCCATCTCCTGCCCAGAATGCATACCACTCCACCCTCACCTCTCTGGTGCTGACTCACAGGTGGAAGAGCAAGCAAGAGTGCTTGTTAGCGACGGTGGAGGGAGTGCTGGAGGGCTGTTGTGAGGATCATGTTGTGCAACAGGTGGTGTCCTTCCTGTGCACCATGCATGCAGGTGCTTACTCCTCCACTTTATTCGTCTTCTATAACCTAATGTTTTTTTCAAGTTTTTTCATTGTCTTCATGAAGCGAATCCAGTAATATGCTGGCAATGTTACGAATCGTGACAGACGAAACAGAAAAAAGTTCCTAATATATCTCAGTGTTCTTCGACTTCAAATGATCTGAGATCTTTGAATAGCTTCTTTCGTTGCAACCACTGCCTGCAGAGGAGCCACAGTCGATGCTGCTTGAGGAGTGCTCACAACTCTTGCTGCGTAGCCTCCTCGTCAGAGACGCTTTCCACTCCGTGATCTCACAGGTGCTTGTGTGCTGTGTGCGTACGCGTGTGTGTTGTACTGTACATGTGAGTGTCGTACTCTGCACGTGAGTGGTGTATGTACACGTGACCTTTACGAAAAATCCTCCCAAACACAGTCCACACCAGATGTCATTGCCTTTAGCGACATGGTCTGGAACCTACCTCGCACCAAATAACCCTTACATGTACTCCACTGCCTCGCTCAATACCTTGCTTGCAACCACACCACATCCATCTCTCACTACAACCTCTCTCACTACAACCTCCCTCTACAGAGCTTGAGCTTCTGGCTGGCATTGACATCTCCACTGCATCCTTCCAACTCCTCTCGCATGCAACATTGGAGGGAGGTTGGTGTACGTTTGAGTGTACAAATTGTGGGCATCTGGAGTGTGTGTGTTTTTCACTTAACTCACCTTGCTTCAGTTGTCATCTCTTCTCATCCTAACAGCTCTTCCATTTCTCCTTGCATCTTTCCAACACCAGCACACAGTTAGTCACAGCTTGTTTTCAAAGTCAACTAGTCTCACAAAATCTTCCATGTATCCGCTGCACACACACACTCACACACACACGCACACACACGCACACACACACACACACACACACACACACACACACACACACACACACACACACACAAACACACACACACACACACACACACACACACAAACACACACAAACATCCCTCTACAGTCCCAACATCCGACAAGACTCCCTCTTGTTGTGTGGACAACTCCACACTTGGCTGGCATCAGACGAGCTTGCTCAACAGGTTGTTGTGGAGACAGTGTGCCGATGTGGCTGCCTATGTTTGAAGTTTAAAATGCAACATGTGACATGCCGATGCAGGATTGTCGGCAGTACAGGCAGGAGCTGGTGCGGGTGATGTGGAGAGAGGGAAGGCTGTGTGAGAGCCTGCCCAGGAACATCTGCTTCTTCCTTCTCCACAACAACGACAGTCAGTTTTTGTTCAAAACTCCCCATCAACCCAACGCTGATAACTTCTTTAGAGCTTCAAAACCACAAACCTAGCCACACACAATGTCCACACACAGTATCTCACATACAGAATGCCTCTCACGTGGTTTGTGGACGTGTATGTTGCACACGCTGCAGCAACAACATCCCCTTGCAGCGGTGTGTCTTTGCCATCTCACCAAGCGCCTCCCACCTCCTCACCAGACTATTGCAGGTCCTTTGTAGTCGTTTTTTGTTGTTTTTTGTTGTCATTGTGTTGTTGTTGTTTGTTGTTGTCGTTGTTTTCGTTGTTTGTTGTTGTTATCTTTATCGTTTTTGTTGTTGGTTCGTCTTATTTGACTTCCTCCATTGTTGCTTACTCCGTTTCATTACCATTATTCTGCCACACAACATCACGTCACACCCTACCACACCACATCACGCCACACCACACCACACCACACCACACCACGCCACACCACACTACCACACCACACCACGCCACACCACACTACCACACCACACCACGCCACACCACACTACCACACCACACCACACCACTGCAGACATGCACGCGAGTCGGCTTTTGGACACCTTGCTACACACCTTCTTCACAATCGAGTGTTCCTCCCGCTGGACTCGATATTCCGTCTGCACAGTGCTCCGGTGGCTGCTACCACCTCTTCGTCCACAACATTCGCAGGTACCACTTCTTCCGTCCCACTCTGCCACCAGTTGAGGGTCTTCTTTTCAAGGACATCATACACATGATCATACAATACAATGCAGTAAAATACCTTAAAATAGAATACCATACGAAAAGGAGTATTCCATAGTGGCATTGAGCTTGAAGAGTTTGACCACCAGACAGGTCAGGTGAGGCTGTTTGACAGGAGCAGCATGGACGCGTGTGAGGATCAAGTGGCACAAGTGCTGGCGCTGCTGAAGAGCCTGTTTAGACTGCAGTGGCATGGGCGGCAGGAGAAGGAGGAGGAAGAAGAAAAGAAAGAAGAAGAAGAGGAGAAACAAGAGGAAGAGATGTGTAATGAGGACGTTTGTAGTGAGGATGTCTGTAAAGAGGCCTGTAGAGAGAAGGTGTATAAGAAGTTTTGTAGAGAAGAGGTGTGTGGAGAGGAAACACTCGATCACAGCTGCCTCTTCTGTTCCCACGATTTTCAACGATACACCACTGTGGCGTCCATGGCGAAGGATTTGAAGACCCACATGTACGAGTTGTCACGTCGACTGTGTGTGGCGAACAAGGTGCTACTGGTGCGAGAGGTCTCGTGCAGGCGTGACGTGATGGCCTTCGTGAGGGCGTGGGCTGCCTGTTGTTTCTTGGAGGTGGTGGCAGGGAGGAGAGGTGGTGTGGCAGGAGCGTTCGAGTGGAAGGACTCGGTGGCTCTGAGAGCGCACTTCGAAGAGGCCACTTCGACTACCTTGACAGACCACCGCCTGCTCTCCTGCGTGTTGTCGCTCATCTGCTTGAGCCTTTCCTAGCTGCTCCACTCATGAAGACCTTGTCGCAAGGCGTCTGTGTGTGTGTGTGTGTGTGTGTGTGTGTGTGTGTGTGTGTGTGTGTGTGTGTGTGTGTGTGTGTGTGTGTGTGTGTGTGTGTGTGTGTGTGTGTGTGTGTGTGTGTGTGTGTGTGTGTGTGTGTGTGTGTGTGTGTGTGTGTGTGTGTGTGTGTGTGTGTGTGTGTGTGTGTGTGTGTGTGTGTTTGTGTGTGTATGTAGGTGTGTGTATATAGGTTTGTGTGTGTGTTTGTTCACAATGTAATGCACCCAAGGCAAGGCATGGACATTCAAACATATTAAGTTTCTTTTGAAAAAATTGTCTGTCATTTTGTGGAATTGGCTTAATAAGGCACAAAATTATTAAAATTTCATTTAATTTTGTTTAGATTATACCTGGTCTCACTATTTCGCTTTCATTTGACTTTTCGTTTCGGACACTCAAAATTTAAATCATGCATAAAGATTTTTTGATGGCTTTCTTTAATTTCCGATCAAAGGTTAGGGTTAGGTTACTTCAAGTTCTATTGTCCTTTATTAACTTTTTTCTCCTGCACATGGCCTTGGTTACTCAAAAACAGTCAGGCGCTGGAAGCTTCACGGATCGCTTGGCCCCAAATTGAGCGCATCTTCGAGAAAACAATTTTTCTCTTCTTCGTCAGTCGTTGCCATTACTGATCGGTAAGGAGTGCTGTGTAGTGGTGATAGGAGGCGGGAGGGTGGTGGCGTGTGTTGTTTGCATGCACGACAGCGTTCACCGTCCTGCCACACACGGCAACTTTCGATCGAAAGCGTTAATTCAAAAGTCGTTCTGCTTCGGAATGATTTATTCTTTATTGAATTTTTTATTTCGATTTTTCAGTTCTGATTTTCCAAAATATAAATTTATCTTTACAAAGTCCATTTCACTATACTTTTTTTAACTATTAAAACAAGTCAGAATAGACGCTCACAAACGGCTACAAGCACACGAGCGACTTTGTGTGCGTAAGAGATTAAATCTGATTTATTTGAAGAGCTGGAATCAAATTTTAGGAGTCGCAACGTATCACCATGCCGACAACAGCCGTTCGTGACGTCAGAATTAATAAGAAGGTCCAAGGACGTTCCGTCATCAATCATATCGCCATTTGTCAGCCTTGCAAAGACCTCCTCTCGGCACCCTTTGTTGAGCCGCCAATATTGCTTCTTCACCTTCCAACCATTGCATCCAGACCCTATGCTTCTGCTTGCAAGGCCGTTTGTAATTGCTTCGATGATTGCACCTCTCTACTTCCTCCCCTTCAACAGAAACGTCCGCTTCAAGGTCCAACAAACACAACTCGCCATCGCACAGAGGGCGCAGGCAACCAAGTTGATTCTCTTGCAGACACGGAGACATAAAGTATCGAGCCCCTTGGAATGCTCTTCGATTTATGACCCCTTATAGAAACCCCCACATGAATAACTGGCCTTTATTTATATATTGTGTATATTCTGGCATGTTTGTTGTCATAAACATTTAATATATCTGTGCACAATCCTTCAAATGTCGTCCCACGTGCTTGTTCTTGAACGAGGAAGAGAATGTAAAAACTGCGTAGTATTTGACAAGGGCTTATTGAGCCTGAGGCACTGTGCAGTGTTGTTGTTTGTGGCTATGCTAATTATCCAGCCCTACTCCGCGATGATGTATTCCGTTTGTGTGGCACATGAATGGGGAGTCCTTGATGGTTTTCATAACAAATTTTCAACAGAATACACATTTCTCGCTTTCAAATGAGGTTTTAGTGCTCAGCGGACAAAAAAATTCTTCTGTTTTTTCCATTTTTAACGTTGATTTATTTTTTTTCCGAATTTTCGAAAGCACGAATGCAATAAGCTGCTCCAATATTTAGTTCCCTAAAATATGCAGCATTTTGAGAAAGATTATTGTGCAGATAATCGAGTTAATTCTGGAATAGCCTTCCCATAAGGCCCTCTAAGCTCACTGCACACGCCTTGCTGTATTAATAGAGCTGGCGTGCTTGCAAAATAAGTGACAAGGTTTAAAGTTTGATTTTCAGATAAAGAATGAATTGAAATAAAGGCCAAAATGACCAAAATGTGTGGAGAATCGAATCAAGAAACTTCACGTTGCACGCCAAACAAGAACAGAATGAGAAGATGCCTTCAAATTCACCAACAACCCACCTCCACTCTTCCACCCTTCCACCAACAACCCTCCCTTCTCCCACCTTCATCATCCATTTCACCTCCATTCGTCCATTCTTCCACCAACGTCCATCTTCAATCCATGCCTCCTTCGACGGGCATAAAAGATCACAAAGTCTTCCCGAATGCACCATTAACTCTCACCGCGTCCTTCAATAAAAAGCACCACGCTAAATATAGCGGAAAAAAGGTGACGACGACACTGAAATCAACGCATCTTGCCAAATAAATACTTTTGCGTACTTCAACTGAGTTCGCTCACCTCCTAGAGGTCATTACTCTTCGTGTTTTGGACCCTCATTAATCCAATTAGAGTGTACATCACCATGAATATTTAAAGGTGACTTATAATGACTTTGAAGCAGATTTATAGATCAGACGACAAGTTATAGACAATGAAAAGAGTAATTTTATTTTATAGCGTCACTTTTCAAAGCCACCAACCTTGTTCATCCTTTGAGGCATTCGATGATACTTTGTTGCAGACGTTTTGGTTTATGACGTTTAAGAAGGTTGTGTCGATTTAATGCTTGCATGGGACGTAGAGGAAAACGTAAAGAACTCTCACCTGGTCCCCTTTCGATCGACTTCCCACGCATAAACCAACAAAATATTTCTCGAAGATTTTTTGAAAAGTATTGGCCTCATATGAAATCTTAAATTAGCTTCTTGACTTGTAACGTTTTTTTTTCATAGACTTTATTGGAGCAAGTCCAGACAAGCGCTGACAACTTTATAAGCCAAAAAATATAGTTAAGTAAAAATAAAACGAAAAATGGCAAATTAAACACATTTTTAAACTTGGATTGAAGGATGGAAGAATGTACCATTCACAAATTGATCGTATCAATTGTCGTCAAAACACTTCAAACTTACCTTGGAACCTAATGTAGAATTGAATCACAGCTTATGTTACATAAAAAACAATTGAAGTACGATTCATCAGCATGTTGAAAAATTTTAAAATAATAATTATTTTATTTATTATTTTCAACCATACCTCATATTCATATGAAGTTTGTTTTGAGGAACTACTCCGCAACCTTCCCATTCCTCCCATCATTTCTAAGCTAATCTATTCAGAACATTTGCATAGCGCCGATTACACACTGATCAAGTACGCTCTGCTACAAAAAGTAACTTGAAAAAGTTTTAAGAGCTTTAAGAAATCAAAGTAGAGAGAAACAAAGGGGAGGTTGGGAGGAAAAGAGTTCCATGAGAGGGGTCCACAGTAGGGAAGAGCAGATTTATCCTTGAAAAATGAGAAAAAATAATTTGCTTGCTTTCTTTCCCTTGGCTCATGAAATTAAAGATTCCCACCAGTCCTTCCAGCGGTCCTTTTCTTTCACTACCTCTTTGACAATAATTACAATCCTCTTACGTACTTATATCAAATCTCCTCTCATTGCATGCGCATGCTCCTTTAGTCTACTCGGCTGACGAACTGAAATCGTTTTCCTGTTTTGAATCTTGCTGGGCAAGTTGAAAAGGCCATTTATGCGGTGACTGGAGATGTGACGGGTTTTATCTCAAGTTTGCATATCTGAGATGAGAAGATGGATGATTTGGTAATCTTTCAAAATCTTCGAAACAAGTTGAAATTGTATCTTAGAAATTCTGAATCTTTCGAAACAAATCTTTGAAACCCAAAACTTCGAATAGTTACTAAGAGTAATTAAATAAGGTAAATGTAGCAAATTAAAGTGTTATTGACGCTTGCTCGCAGGCTTAGGTTGAATTCATTCATGCATGCTTTTCATTCCAGAGTAAATCCTCACCTCTGTACTTTCATATTTTCATAAATATTTCAATGAAAGGATAAAAAATATAAAAAAACTAATAAAAAAACGATAGTTAAAAAAACAAATATGTATAAACAATATAAAAATATTTCAAAATTCATTTGTGAATCGCCAAGGACAGAAAATGTGGAGCAATTTTCTTCGTCGGAGAGTCGTCCATGCAGCAGTCGCTTAATAGAAGCCACCTCTGTTTGTTGTTGTTTATTGTATTCAATTATCAGACAGAACCTCGCTTTTAGCATTAAAGTTTGCTAGTTCGATTGTAAAGCATAAGGATCAGGGCTCGATTTCCTGTTAAGTTCAAATTTAATCTGTGAAGAGCGGAAACTCAATTAAAGAACAGATGCCATCCTAGTGTGTCTTAGTCACCTAGTAGTCCAGCAGCGAGTAAACCCGTTATTCTGAACCTAACCATGGCTCAAAGACGCTATTCAAATGCACTTATTAGATTACATTAGAGTAGAGAGTGTATTCCAAACCTTATACGATACGAAAGTACCTGGATGAATGTTGCATAGAGAAGTGAGGGACAACAGAGGTGGAAAAGAGAAGGAACAGTTGAAGCTCATTTTGATTCATCGGTGGTTTTGGTGGGCCTGCTGTTCGTCCTTATCAACCGCATCGTCATCAGCCTTATCGACGCCGAGTTATATCAGGAGGCTGTGATTGAAATCTTAATGAAACGCATGCGTCAAGGACGAATGAGATTGTCAATATTTATCTTGTAATTACTGCTCTATGTCGTTCTCCTTATTGCTCTTCGAAGCGGACCTTCTTGCTTCAACATTCTCACAACACACACTCCTACACCTCATCACAGCACACACCCTACACCTTATCACAGCACACACCCCTACACCTTATCACAGCACACACCCTACACCTTATCACAGCACACACCCTAAATCTTATCACAGCAAACACTTCTACACCTTATCACAGCACACACTCCTACACCTTATCACAGCACACACCCTACACCTTATCACAGCACACACTCTACACCTTATCACAGCACACACCCTACACCTTATCACAGCACACACCCTACACCTTATCACAGCACACACCCCTACACCTTATCACAGCACACACTCCTACACCTTATCACAACACACACTCCTACACCTTATCACAGCACACACTCCTACACCTTATCACAACACACACTCCTACACCTTAACACGACCAAACTCTTCAACATTCTAACAACACACACTTCTTGATATTCTCACAATGAATACAATTTTTAAAATTCTCTACTGGTTGGGATGATGGAGGGATGGAAAGGAATGGTTGGAGGATGGAGGGGTGGAGGTGGTTTGATGGCTATTTGTTGTCACTCGGGTGTTGAGATGGCTGTGGAGAGTTGAGGCCACACGATGCAGGAAGGCCTATGTTGGAATAAGCAACGATGACTCCATGGACGAAATGAATGCATGATTTGAAAGACGATTGAGTAATGATGATGAAGACAACGACGATGATGATGAAAAAAAAGAAGCGGATGAAAAGGATTGATTGATGAGAAGAAGGAAGAAGACAATTGACTGACGAGGATGGTGAGAAGGAAAATTGAGTGGTGAAGAAAAAGAAAAAAAAATTTAGTGAAGATGATGAGAGGATGGATTGAGTTTGGAGAGAAGGAAAAAGACAATTGAGTGATGGTGATGACGGAAAGGAAAATTGAGCGATGATGATGAGAAAAATAAAAAAATTTAGAAAAATAGAAGAATGAAATAAAATGGAAAAAAAAGGTTTTAAAAAAGAAGGGAGAAGAGGACTATTGAACGAGAAAAAAGAAAGCAAGAAAGAATCTGTGATGATGATGAGGAAGAGGAAAAAAGGAAAAGGTGGAAGAAAGAAGGGAGGAAAAATGGATGAAGAAAGAAGGAAGATGCTTTAGTGATAAGAAAAAGAATAAAAGCGATCGAGGGGTGATGAAGAAGACAGAACGATGGTTGGAGGATGAAAAGGACGATTGCCGAGAATCTAATCTAATCTAATCTAATCGAAACTTTTGTAATGCGCCTTCAGCATTATGTTCAGAGGAACTCCAATGAAGAGGGTTTACTTGAGGACTAGGTACTCCAAGACCGCGTCTATACTTTAGTTGTGCTGTCGTTTCTAGAGCTCAAACCTGGGCTTGCCCAGACACTTTTGATAGCGGAATAGGCCAATCATTAAGCCACAAAAAAGTTATGATGAAAAATCAAGAGATTGAATGAAGACGGACAAAAGAAATAAAACTAAAAAGATGAAAAAAGAGAGAAAGAGAAGAGGAAGAAGAAGAAAAAGATGCAGAGTTGGCGTCAGCAAAGGCTGTACGAGATATGACAAATGAAAGCCTCATATTGAAATAATATGAGCCACACTCCGAGGTGGTTCGAAGGTCAAGGACGTTTGCAGTGGTGGTTATGACTTGCGAGGGCCACTGACCCCCGCGTGCATGTCGGCTATTCGTCCACTGACCCTGCCTGCTTGCTCCCTCAGACATCCCACGAGGCCATTTCGTCTCCTGCGCTGAAGACCTTCACTGGAATTTAATCCATTCAACGCTGTCTTCTGCATCTCTCGTCGACCACATTTCAAAAAGTACGCGTCTGCCTCTTTATTGCATTAACTGCTCATTCTATGCATTAGCGCATTCAAGATTAACGCTGAAACCATAAACTTCAAAAAACTTCAAAAGTTTTTTACTCGTGCAAATTAATTTTTGGAATTATTTTTTCCATCAATTAGTCAAAAGGTTTACCACAACTGCAAAAGAAAAGCAATAAGCCAAAACGATGGAGATTAAAAAAAAATTGTTTTAGAACCAGAACCCTGGATTGATTCTTAATGCAAGCATTCTTTCATTCCTCCTTTTCCATCTCACTTTTCTAATCTTTCATTGCACAAAAAGTGTATTTTTTGCCTTATATGGTAATTTCGCACCGATTAATATTCCATCGGTTGTCATGGTGACGAAGAGTTTTCTAAAACACATTCATGAATAAAAATTTTTTTTTGAATATTTAATTTAAACTTTTGAGCAAATAACAATATTTGTTTTAAAAATTTATAAAATTTTCAACCAAAAGACTCAAAATTTTCAATTTCACTTGTTTCACTGGGCTGTTCGGAGCAAACAATGCAATTGAGACTTTTGAAGGCATACACCGCTTCGTGAATTGAGAAAAATTTAATTGAAAAAAAAATTAATTGGAAAAAAATTTAATTGGGAAAAAATTGAATTGAAAAAAAATTTAATTGAAAAAAAATTTAATTGAAAAAAAATTTAATTAGAAAAAAATTTAATAGGAAAAAAATTTAATTGAAAAAAACTTTAATTGGGAAAAATTTTTTGATGCAACATGAGGGCAGCAAGATTCGGAGGCATGATTTTTGGATGGAATGTGAAACATTTTTCATACTTGGAAGGCATACAATAAAGTGGCATTCGACCATCAAATCTGCTTCCTTATCAAATCTGCTTTCTTATCAAATTCGAAGGAAAATGATCGAGATGATCCATTTCTCAACATTGAGGTATCAAGGACCAAGTACGGCGACGACGATGATGAAGATGACGACGACGACGACGATGATGATGATGACGAAAATGACGAAGATGACGAAGATGACGAAGATGACGATGATGAAGATGACGACGATGACGAAGATGACGAAGATGACGAAGATGACGAAGATGACGATGATGATGATGATGATGATGATGATGATGATGATGATGACGAAGATGACGAAGCTGACGAAGATGACGAAGATGACGAAGATGACGAAAACGATGAAAAAAAAGAGGAAGATGAAGATGATGACGACGACGATGATAATGATGGAAAGAAAAAAAAAGAATGAAAATGAAAAAGATGATGATGAAGACGATGAAAATGACGATGACGATAGCGACGTTGACGACGATGATGTGGAGGATGAGGATGCATGCATGCGTCTTATAAGACATGACGTGCGCTTGCAGTCAACGTCGCTGGACAAACCTCGAAGCCTCTCTGCACTCTGCAATGGTCCACGTCAGTCCCTCTCCCACTCAAGGTCAGCGCTTCTTACTTCAACCATCCATTTGTCTATCTTGTCTATCCATCCGCCCGTCCATCCATCCGTCCATTTATTCATCCATTCGTCCATCTATCCATTCATGCATTTGTCCGTCCATCTTTTTATCCATTTGTTCATCCATTCATTCATCCACCCTTGCGTCCATTCATTCATCCATCCGTTTGTCCATCCATTCATCCATCCATTTGTTCATCCATTCATCCATCCATTTGTCCATTCATTCATCCATCCGTTTTTCTATTCATTCATCCATCCGTTCATCCATCCATTCATCCATCCGTTTGTCTATCCATTCATTCATCCATCCGTCCATCCATCCATTCATTTATTCGCCCGTCCATCCATCTCACTCATTGCATCCACACTCCTCCAACCTACCTTTTTTAACCAACCTTGCATCCACCCACCCACCACTTTTTTTCGATTTTCAACTCAAGCCCTCGGCAAGCTCCTCATTTCACATTGAGATGTGACTTTGAAAGTTTAAGCTCGCCAAAGCCACAGCGAGTTTTGGTGTCGCAAAGCACTCTGAAGCACCACTTTCTGTAAAACACCTTGATAACTGAGCAACTTTGGGGGTTGCAAATGTTGAAAAAAGCTCATAAACACTTACAGCCATTTGCAACCACTGCCAACCACTTGCAGCCACTACCAACCACTTGCAGCCGCTGCCAACCACTTGCAGCCGCTGCCAACCACTTGCAGCCACTGGCAACCACTTGTAGCCACTACCAACCACTTGCAACCACTGCCAACCACTTGCAACCACTGCCAACCACTTGTAGCCACTACCAACCACTTGCAACCACTGCCAACCACTTGCAGCCACTGCCAACCACTTGTAACCACTGCCAACCACTTGCAACCACTGCCAACCACTTGCAACCACTGCCAACCACTTGCAACCACTTTTCTCCACAAAATATTAATGGTCTTTGGCTGTCAACAATGAACAACAACCACCAACAATCGTGAACAACTAAAATAACCACAACAAGCCACATACAACCACAACAAACCACAAACAACCACAACAAACCACAAACAACCACATCAAACCACAAACAACCACAACAAACCACAAACAACCACAACAAACCACAAACAACCACATCAAACCACAAACAACCACAACAAACCACAAACAACCACAACAAACCACAAACAACCACAACAAACCACAAACAACCACAACAAACCACAAACAACCACAACAAACCACAAACAACCACAACAAACCACAAACAACCACAACAAACCACAAACAACCACAACAAACTACAAACAACCACAACAAACCACAAACAACCACATCAAACCACAAACAACCACAACAAACCACAAACAACCACAACAAACCACAAACAACCACAACAAGCCACAAACAACCACAACAAGCCACAAACAACCACAACAAGCCACAAACAACCACAACAAACCACAAACAACCACAACAAACCACAAGCAATCCCATCAAACCACAAACAACCACAACAAACCACAAACAACCACAACAAACCACAAACAACCACAACAAGCCACAAACAACCACAACAAACCACAAACAACCACAACAAACCACAAACAATCCCATCAAACCACAAACAACCACAACAAGCCACAAACAACCACAACAAACCACAAACAACCACAACAAACCACAAACAACCACATCAAACCACAAACAACCACAACAAACCACAAACAACCACAACAAACCACAAACAACCACAACAAACCACAAACAACCACAACAAGCCACAAACAACCACAACAAACCACAAACAACCACAACAAACCACAAACAATCCCATCAAACCACAAACAACCACAACAAGCCACAAACAACCACAACAAACCACAAACAACCACAACAAACCACAAACAACCACAACAAACCACAAACAACCACAACAAGCCACAAACAACCACAACAAACCACAAACAACCACAACAAACCACAAACAATCCCATCAAACCACAAACAACCACAACAAGCCACAAACAACCACAACAAACCACAAACAAACACAACAAACCACAAACAACCACAAACAACCACTAAAAACTAATAAAAAGCATCACCAATTTACTTCAACGATAGAAGTAGTTAGGATTCTGATATGCAAAAAAGCCACAACCGCTATGGGAGATCCATTGGCTTGCACGAACCACCACGCAGCCACGCAATACCACCACCAACAGATGCAGCCGTTTGTGCATCAAACCAGCACAACTAAAAGCCATAAACCGCTGTATGTTCTTGTCGACAGTTGCATTTCAGTTGTTACGCAAGACTGCGTTGTTACGGCAAGAAGCGCCTAAATAACAATGCGACATCATTCTTCTTCGAAGCAAATGACCTCAGAGCAATATCGAGGCAAGTGGGCAAACAAAGAAAAAGTGGAAAACAGGCGATGTCATGAATAATTCAAGGCGTAAATTCGTCACGAGGGGACTTGATTATTGCCTGTGGCGCTGTGCAACAACACCCATAAATAACAACTGCCACTCATAAACAATTGCCAACCAGTTTAAAAGCACTTTCAAACAGACAAGCACTCCAACATCTAACTCACCTTGACTCTTCTGCCGCTTATGCTGTCATACAGCGAAACAACAATATTTTCCAACATTCCGCACATGCTTTTGCAACGTTCCACACAACATTCCGCACATGCTTTTGCAACGTTCCACACAACATTCCGCACATGCTTTTGCAACATTCCACACAACATTCCGCACATGCTTTTGCAACATTCCACACAACATTCCGCACATGCTTTTGCAACGTTCCACACAACATTCCGCACATGCTTTTGCAACGTTCCACACAACATTCCGCACATGCTTTTGCAACGTTCCACACAACATTCCGCACATGCTTTTGCAACATTCCACACAACATTCCGCACATGCTTTTGCAACATTCCACACAACATTCCGCACATGCTTTTGCAACGTTCCACACAACATTCCGCACATGCTTTTGCAACATTCCACACAACATTCCGCACATGCTTTTGCAACGTTCCACACAACATTCCGCACATGCTTTTGCAACGTTCCACACAACATTCCGCACATGCTTTTGCAACGTTCCACATAACTGTACAACATTCCACACAACATTCCACACAACTGTACAACATTCCACATAACTGTACAACATTCCACACAACATTCCACACAACTGTACAACGTTCCACACAACTGTACAACATTCCACACAACATTCCACACAACTGTACAACGTTCCACACAACATTCCACACAACTGTACAACGTTCCACACAACATTCCACACAACTGTACAACGTTCCACACAACTGTACAACATTCCACACAACTGTACAACATTCCACACAACATTCCACACAACTGTACAACATTCCACACAACTGTACAACATTCCACACAACATTCCACACAACTGTACAACATTCCACACAACTGTACAACATTTCACACAACTGTACAACATTCCACACAACTGTACAACATTCCACACAACATTCCACACAACTGTACAACATTCCACACAACATTCCACACAACTGTACAACATTCCACACAACTGTACAACATTCCACACAACTGTACAACATTCCACACAACTGTACAACATTCCACACAACTGTACAACATTCCACACAACTGTACAACATTCCACACAACTGTACAACATTCCACACAACTGTACAACATTCCACACAACATTCCACACAACATAATAACATCGACTCAGTTGTTATTTCATCAAGAAGCAGGAGTGAGGCTCCTTTAATTCCTTCTGGAGAGTTCCACCTGAACGGGGCTTGGGAGGTCTCTTGGGGTGCAAAAACCTTCAAATCTTCGCCATAGTGGCATGCCAGAAAAGTGAACCCAGGACTGAGTCGAAGTTAATGGAACTATTTGTGAGCTTGCTTGTGAAGGGCGGTTGATTGGGTGGGGTAAGAGAGATAGGTGGGTGGAGGAATATATGAGTGGATAGGAAAATGGATGAGTAGAAGGGTGGATGAATGAGTAAATGAATGAATGAGTGGAAGGGTGGATAGATGAGTGGAAGGGTGGATGGATGAGTGGATGGGTGGATGGATGAGTGGATGGGTGGATGAATGAGTGGATGGGTGGATGGATGAGTGGATGGGTGGATGGATGAATGGATGGGTGGATGGATGAGTAAAAGGGTGGATGGATGAGTGAATGGGTGGATGGATGAGTGGATGGGTGGATGGATAAGTGGATGGGTGAATGGATGAGTGGAAGGATGGATGGATGAGTTGAAGGATGGATGGATGACTGGATGGTTGAAAAAAAGTACTAGGCAAATGAAGGGATGTTAGGTACACAAACAACGTTTTTGACAAACCTTGCTGGAGTGTGTATTCAAACCTTACTGGAGTGTAGTTCCATTCAAGGACTTATCTAAGATAGGCCTGCAAATGTAAACAATAAAATCACAACAAGCCGCACAAGCCGATAAAAACCTGCATTCAAAACAACTCCACAGAAGCAATAAAAATATGATTTGAGTGACTGAAGTGGGTCAAAAAATTGTCATAAAAACACAGAAAATATACACAAAAACAACAACAACAACAACAATAACAGAAAAACCACAAAAACAACACCACAACAAAATCGCCACTGTGCAACACCATAATAACAACACAACAACAACAACAACGAAAGAAAAAAAACGACAACAACAAAAACATTACAACAACACTACTCTCTGGCGGCTCTGGCTAGCCCATGCCACTCCAACCACCACGTGACAACGTATTCCGTCTAGGCACGAGCAGAGTCCACTAAAGTAGTGCATTGGAGGGCAATTAGGCTTTGGCTGGCGACATTTTTCAGTTTGAAGAGCCTCGGTGTAAGCAGCTTAGGTAGCAATGTAGAATATCTAAAGCAAATTAAAAGAAAACCTCAGGTATAATAAAGAAGTAGAAAGCAGTGCGTACAAGTGCAGATACAGACGGAGGAATAGAGATACAAACACAGATACAAACACAAAATGAGATACACAAAAAAGAAGAGTTGAAAAATAAATAAAAATAGAACGACAAAAAAAAGTATAAACGAAAATGCAAATGCAGACGAAAATAGATATAAAACTACAAATGCACATACAAATGCACATACAAATGCACATACAAATGCACATACAAATGCACATACAAATGCACATAAAAATGCACATACAAATGAATCTACAAATGCACATACAAATGCACATACAAATGCACATACAAATGCACCTACAAATTCACATAAAAATGAACATACAAATGCACATACAAATGCACCTACAAATGCACATACAAATGCACCTACAAATGCACATACAAATGCATATACAAATGCACATACAAATGCACATACAAATGCACATACAAATGCATCTACAAATGCATCTAAAAATGCATCTACAAATGCACATACAAATGCACATACAAATGCACCTATAAATCTGCAAACTTTGCAAAGATCAGGGAAAAGCTAGAGACAAAGGTAGAGATACAGTGGCTTAAACTGCAGGGACATGATTCATGAGAAGATGAGCGACTGAGAGTGCAATGAAGCTGTGGAGGAGTTTCGAGGACATTTTTATAGCGCAGCACAAATTGTTTCGAATGTGAGGGAAGCATTCTGTTGTCACGCGAGGATGCATGTATGATTGCTTGTAAGCTTACTTTATGAAAACATTTGTACAGCGCTGATTTGATATTGTTCAAAAACGCTTTGTTACAAAATGTTCGAACACTAAAGTTGTAGGAGATTTACGACAAGTAGGAACCAGGGACTGCATTGAGGCTCCATTGTACAAACCACTCGGCACGCTGTGCCCTTCATAAAAATTCATTTATCAAAGTTTGCACTTTTATATTTAAAATGAAAATACTCACTCACCTATTCATCTAACACACCTCATTAAGACACCACCTTGCAACAAACTCACGTCTTCCACTCCTTCTTGCTTTTTATGGTGCAGTTGGAGCACATTTGCGCTAAATCAACTTTTCGACTGTGGTTCCCTCCCATGGAACGCCCTTCCTTCAGCCTCCCTTACGTTGCCTTTTCATGATTTTGAAGCTCTCAAAAGCTTATTTTTGAATAGCTCGTGGCATAGCGGTCTTCAACAGTACGTTATAAGCGGCATACACTTTGTTAGAGTAACATGTTCTGATTAGATCAGATCAGCCTCAAAAAGAAAAAGACACTGTTGATTCCCTGGTGGAGTGGGCTTGAGTCTTCAAGACTTCATGATTTGACGTGGCCTTCGCATGCTTCGAAGGTGTGCAAAGAAAAATTTAAAGTTTTGTTGATAAGATTTTGTGAGTGGAATAATTAAAAAATATTAAAAAAGGGGTAAAACTTACAATTTCAATAAAAAAAATAATGCCAACAACAAATACAAAAAAAACAACAACAACTAAAACGTCAACAACAAAAAGCAATAACAACAACAACTAGAAATTTAACAACAACAATAACAACAACACCAACAACAACATGGAACACCAAATGGCGATTTGCTGAGGGTTGTCTGGGTGGCTTGTTAGTCGAGAGTCGTAATCACTCGAATCACTTGTCAACTTTAAGCTCATCATCACGTTACCTAAGTCTGTTTTTAACGCTTGAAACACTTCTGCCTTTTTTTAGTTTTTAATCTTGTCACTTATCAAAAGTAATTGACAAAACCGAATAATTGATGGCATCTTCCGAAACTTTTCGTCTGTTTTTTATCGCTCAAACTTCTCGTTTTATTAATTCTTTTTTTGTAAACTGTCTTCCAATTTGGTGCACTCTTCAAAATATTTTGAAGGTACCACGATAGCACACAAAAACATGCAAAATCTTTCACAGCACTGCACAGCCACATTAATACTGCATCACTGATTCACACACCACCACTGCATCACTTTACACCACTGCCGCACGGCACACCGCCACCACCACCACCGCTGCATGGCCACACCACACCACTGTATGATCATTCTACCACCAACACCACATAACCCCTCCAAACTACCGCCACTGCAGCCAGGCGGGGCTCGAAGCTGTTGGTGAGGAGACCAAGGTCCAAGTCAAGTACAGCAGACCTCGTGGGTTCGAGACTGCCGAAGGGCAAACGACACTTCAGGATCGTGTTGCTGGGCAGCACGAACAGTGGCAAAACGTGCATCATCAACCGCCTCCTGTACGAGAAGTTCATCCAACACCACCTGGCTACCGTTGAGGACCTACACCACGGGGTGTTTGAGGTGAGTTCTGTGTGGTGTTGTGTGGTATTGGGGGGTGTTGGAGGGTGTTGGGGGGTGTTGTGTGTTCTAGCACTGTGTGGTGTTGTGTGTTCTAGTACTGTGTGGTGTTGTGTGTTCCAGTACTGTGTGGTGTTGTGTGTTCTAGTACTGTGTGGTGTTGTGTGTTCCAGTACTGTGTGGTGTTGTGTGTTCCAGTATTGTGTGGTGTTGTGTGTTCCAGTATTGTGTGGTGTTGTGTGTTCCAGTATTGTGTGGTGTTGTGTGTTCCAGTATTGTGTGGTGTTGTGTGTTCCAGTATTGTGTGGTGTTGTGTGTTCCAGTATTGTGTGGTGTTGTGTGTTCTAGTATTGTGTGGTGTTGTGTGTTCTAATACTGTGTGGTGTTGTGTGTTCCAGTATTGTGTGGTGTTGTGTGTTCCAGTATTGTGTGGTGTTGTGTGTTCCAGTATTGTGTGGTGTTGTGTGTTCCAGTATTGTGTGGTGTTGTGTGTTCCAGTATTGTGGGGTGTTGTGTGTTCCAGTATTGTGTGGTGTTGATGTGTGTTAAGTGCAGTGAATAGTTGGTTCAATGGAGCAACATGTGTGTTTAACTGCTTGCAAGAGCCCAAGCAGCTTAGAATCTTCTGTTCTTCCGAGAAGTTTGCATTTCATTCTCATTCAAAAGCCTCGCTATTCTCACTTTTTATTTGTTTTCAACCAAAAACTTTAAATTAATTTTGAAATTTTGCATTTAAGAAGCTCATGATTTCCAACTTGACAAGTGTCGCAGAGGCTGTTGCCCTCCTAGCGTGCACCACGAAGCGCTGGAAGACAACACTTGCAAGGCAGGAGGCCATCAAGGAGGTGTTATGAGGGCCTTTTAAAGTGACGAAAACTTAATCAAATTAATGAAAATGTCACGCGCCCTCATTATTTCCTTATCTTATTTTCTGCAACATTCCGGCCCCTCAATCAAACCACTCTTCCCATTTTTGTTTTTTCGGAATTTTTTATGGCTTTTTTGGCTTCTAAAACGCACAAAGACGCGTTAGCAACGCCAACAATGCTCCGCTCTGCCTTTTTGCCTGCCTGCCTGCTTGCCTACCTGCCTGCCTGCCTGCCTGCCTGCCTGCTTGTCTGCCTGCCTGCCTGCCTGCCTGCCTGCCTGCTTATCTGCCTGCCTGCCTGCCTGCCTGCCTGCCTGCCTGCTTGCTAGCCTGCTTGCCTGCTAGCCTGCTTGCTTGTCCATCCGCCTGTCTGTTTTCTCGCCTTTCTTCTTGCCTGTTTGCCGGCCTGCATGACAAGTGGCATCGTTGCAAGGGAATCCAAGCAGCATAACGAACTGTTGTTTGCTTGAGAAGATGAACGTTTAGAAAGAGCAAGTTGAAAGCAGAAAAGATTGAAAAGAATGAAAGTAGAATTATTTAAAAAGTAAATGAAAACAGGTATATTTGAAGAAAGAAAGAAATAGGAAGAGAGAATTAGAAATAAAGAAACAGGAGAAGAGAGAGAAGACGGCTTTTGAAGAAACTTACAAGACTGTTTTTTAAGCTGTCGTTGAAAGAGATTCATTCGTAAGTTCTGTTCTCCTTCGTGGATATTCCTGTTCCGATGGGAGGTGGTTGTGGTGGGAGGTGGTTGTGGTGGGAGGTGGTTGTGGAGGGAGGCGGTTGTGGTGGGAGATGGTCGGGGTGGAAGGTGGATGTGGTTGGAGGTAGTTGTGGTGGGAGGTGGTTGGAGGTGTTTGGTGCGCTGATTGACGACACGAGGATGTTTGAGCTTGCGGACACAAAGACATATCAGTTGTTTGGGAGGGGTGGAAGGAGGGGACGATGGTGGCGAAGGTGCATTGCACGTTCAGGAGTCCTTAAGACAGAAGGATTGCAGATGGGAGTGGTAAGATGAACGGCGTGACATGCTGATGTAGTTGCATTCACTTTCCCCGAAGAGCAGTTGCTTCATGGCGTTCAAATTGAAACAACATAGACGACAGAAGGACGGAACGCTTCAACAGACCACCATTGCTTGCGTGCGCATGCATGCGGAACCTTGAAGCATGAAAGTGTGTCAAAGTGAGGTCAGCGGGTTGAAGGTGCAGCAGGCTGCAAAGAGAGGTTCTATGCCAGTCTCATTTCACGACTTTATTGCTTTTTCATGATCGGATGAAGATCAGTCATCATTTCGTGGCCGTTCCACGACTCGTCCATGAAAGCATTGAAGTTTGACCCTCAAAAAAGCTTCTCCATACAAAATAATAATTAACTTTTCATGCCTTTTTCAGCGCATCGTGGCTCTAATGAAGTTCCTTTGATCGAGGACACCCTGCTTCCACACGTCGTTTTGCTTCCAATTATGGGTTTTGCCTCGCGGATATGTGCTTCATAACTTTTGTTCGCCTCCTTCAAACAAGCGATCTTTGCACGCCGTTTGATGAACACTATGTACACTTTTATTATTTCTTCTCTATCGCATAAACCAATTCTTTAACCACTGACTTAGCCACTGCCTTAACCACTGTCTTAACCATCGCATGAAGCAATGCATGAAGCAATGCATGAAGCAATGCATGAAGCAATGCATGAAGCAATGCATGAAGCAATGCATGAAGCAATGCATGAAGCAATGCATGAAGCAATTCATTCGAAAGCTTTGATGACGTCATTCATCGAATGTTTCACCGCGATCAATCAAGTCAAACAGTTCCATGCTTCCTAAATTCTTCATGGAAAGTCCAAATAGCCTAGGCGTATGTGTTTCCTTGTTCTCAAAAACAATTCCAATCAATGCCATGAGGTTTTCTAAGGGAGAATAATCACGACTTTTGAATAAACAGGTTGATGAAGCACTAAGTAGAAGATTAAAGAGACTGCGATAAAGATGAAATGATAGTGGAACAAAGTTAATGAATAGATGGTGCAATTTAATGGAAGAAAATGAAAAAAATGAAGAGGAGGAGGAGGATGAGGAGGAGGAGGAGGAGGAGGAGGAGGAGGAGGAGGAGGAGGAGGAGGAGGAGGAGGAGGAGGAGGAAAAGGAGGAGAAGGAGGAGGAGGAGGAGGAGGAGGAGGAGGAGGAGGAGGAGGAGGAGGAGGAGGAGGAGGAGGAGGAGGAGGAGAAGGAGGAAGAGGAGGAGGAGGAGGAGGAGGAGGAGGAGGAGGAGGAGGAGGAGGAGGAGGAGGAGGAGGAGGAGGAGGAGGAGGAGGAGGAGGAGGAGGAGGAGAGGAGGAGGAGGAGGAGGAGGAGGAGGAGGAGGAGGAGGAGGAGGAGGAGGAGGAGGAGGAGGAGGAGGAGGAGGAGGAGGAGGAGGAGGAGGAGGAGGAGAGGAGGAGGAGGAGGAGGAGGAGGAGGAGGAGGAGGAGGAGGAGGAGGAGGAGGAAGGAGGAGAGGAGGAGGAGAGGAGGAGGAGGAGGAGGAGGAGGAGGAGGAGGAGGAGGAGGAGGAGGAGGAGGAGGGAGGAGGAGGAGGAGGAGGAGGAGGAGGAGGAGGAGGAGGAGGAGGAGGAGGAGGAGAGGAGGAGGAGGAGGAGGAGGAGGAGGAGGAGAGGAGGAGGAGGAGGAGGAGGAGGAGGAGGAGGAGAGGAGGAGGAGGAGGAGGAGGAGGAGGAGGAGGAGGAGGAGGAGGAGGAGGAGGAGGAGGGAGGAGGAGGAGGAGGAGGAGGAGGAGGAGGAGGAGGAGGAGGAGGAGGAGGAGGAGGAGGAGGAGGAGGAGGAGGAGGAGGAGGAGGAGGAGGAGGAGGAGGAGGAGGAGGAGGAAAGGAGGAGGAGGAGGAGGAGGAGGAGGAGGAGGAGGAGGAGGAGGAGGAGGAGGAGGAGGAGAGGAGGAGGAGGAGGAGGAGGAGGAGGAGGAGGAGGAGGAGGAGGAGGAGGAGGAGGAGGAGGAGGAGGAGGAGGAGGAGGAGGAGGGGAGGAGGAGGAGGAGGAGGAGGAGGAGGAGGAGGAGGAGGAGGAGGAGGAGGAGGAGGAGGAGGAGGAGGAGGAGGAGGAGGAGGAGGAGGAGGAGGAGGAGGAGGAGGAGGAGGAGGAGGAGGAGGAGGAGGAGGAGGAGGAGGAGGAGGAGGAGGAGGAGAGGAGGAGGAGGAGGAGGAGGAGGAGGAGGAGGAGGAGGAGGAGGAGAGGAGGAGGAGGAGGAGGAGGAGAGGAGAGGAGGAGGAGGAGGAGGAGGAGGAGGAGGAGGAGGAGGAGGAGGAGGAGGAGGGAGGAGGGAGGAGGAGGAGGAGGAGGAGGAGGAGGAGGAGGAGGAGGAGGAGGAGGAGGAGGAGGAGGAGGAGGAGGAGGAGGAGGAGAGGAGGAGGAGGAGGAGGAGGAGGAGGAGGAGGAGGAGGAGGAGGAGGAGGAGGAGGAGGAGGAGGAGGAGGAGGAGGAGGAGGAGGAGGAGGAGGAGGTGGAGGAGGGAGGAGGAGGAGGAGGTGGAGGAGGAGGAGGAGGAGGAGGAGGAGGAGGTGGAGGAGGAGGGGAGGAGGAGGAGGAGAGGAGGAGGAGGAGAGGTGGAGGAGGAGGAGGAGGAGGAGGAGGAGGAGGGAGGAGGAGGAGGAGAGGAGGAGGAGGAGGAGGAGGGAGGAGGAGGAGGAGGAGGAGGGAGGAGGTGGAGGAGGAGGAGAGGAGGAGGAGGAGGAGGAGGGTGGAGGAGGAGGAGGAGGAGAGGAGAAGGAGGGAGGAGGAGGAGGAGGAGGAGGAGGAGGAGGAGGAGGAGGAGGAGGAGGAATTAGCATGATAAATAGCAAACGAGACAAGAATTAAAAGGCTGTTTGAATGAAGCTGGGAACAATCGACTGTGCGTGAATGAAAAAATGAGAAAGAAAAGGAAAAGGAAAAGGAAAAGAATGATGAAAAGGAGAGTTGGTGGAGTGGTGAGAACGTTGAGTGAATCACAGCGGTGGTGTATTATTGGTGAAGGACGGGTTTTTATTTCGTTTTTTTTTCTGGCATTTGAGAGTCCTCAGATGTGCTGTTGCTGGCAGTTGAAAAGCAAAGGTTTGTCGAGGGAGACAAACAGACGTTTCATGTTATTCACTTGCATTGCTGGGTCTGCATAAATGGTGTGGTAACCAGACTTGTAACAGTGTCTGCTTAAAAGGGCTGACGATCTCCCGTGGCGAGACTGACTGCAGGCGAAATAGATGGAGGGAGGTGGTTGAAGTTGTCTGGTTTTAATGCAGCTTTGAACTGTGAGTATGTGATCTATTCCAACATCACCAACCTTCAAGAAAAAGACCCAGAACGTAGTGTAAGATGAGAAGCCTCGCTAGGGGTCTTTTGGCTTTTCACAGTGCGACTCAAATAAGTTTGTTGAGATTGTATGACATACAAAGTTTGTATATCGCTAGGAAGCTTGTGAGGCACTCAACACTTATTAGGTTGTTGATGAACCACGCAGAGAAGTGGCGGTTGCACATGCGCAAAAGTAACTTTGTTATTCTCTGTCCATCTGCAGTGGCTGTCTTGTTAATCTTTGCTCACGCAGCATTTACATACGTGGGAGGACGACCAAAGATCGTTGGGTGTTGGCAACAGTCAAATGATTTTTGGATTTTTACCAGAACTCCGTTGCCAAGTTGTAGTCCTGATACGACTGGGTCTCAAGCCTGTCCGCTTGGGCCCACCAAAAGTATAACTTCCTGACGATTCAGTTCTGTCACTACCCGTTGCCACCGTCACTACCCGTTGCCACCGCTCCTACCACGGTGAAAGTAAGTTGAACTTAAGAGAAGGGAGTGGTGATGCTGGTAGTAGGTGAAGGTTGTGGAAAGTGGGATGGAGAAGTGAAGGTGGAAAAATATGGTGAAACTGTGGACAATGACGAACGAAGTGGAAAGTGGTGGAGAAGAATAAATGGGAAGAGATGATGGCAGTGAAAGCAATGAGGGTGGTGGAAGGTGGTAAGAAGCTGTGACGTGGTGGTAGTGTTGGTGATGTAGGTGGTGGTGGTGATGGTGGTGGTGGTGGTGGTGGTGGTGGTGGTGGTGGTAGTGATGTTGGTGGTGGTGGTGGTGGTGGTGGTGGTGGTAGTAGGGGTGGTGGTGGTGGTGGTGGTGGTGGTGGTGGTGGTGGTGGTGGTGGTGGTGGTGGTGGTGGTGGTGGTGGTGGTGGTGGTGGTGGTGGTGGTAGTAGGGATGGTGGTGGTGGTGGTGGTGGTGATGTTGTTGATATTGTTGGTGGTGGTGGTAGTGATGTTGGTGGTGGTGAAAAGTGAAAAGACCATTCAAACTTTCAGAACGTTTCTTGTTTTTTCAAACGCTTAAAGTTGTTGAACAACAAAAAGTTTCAAAAATTTAATTTCCGTCACTTGGCGCTGCTCAAAAAATAAATTTAGACAAGGAACTTTTGGCCTGTTTTGCATATTCAAAGCGTGTCCAATCAGTAATTGTGATGTGCTCAATGGGAAAACGACAAAATGCTTTGTAAGAAAATTTGGTGTAAGGATGTAAGAGGAGGATGTGAAAAGATGATGGAATGAGAGGATGTGAGAGGATGATGGGGTGAGAGGATGATGGGGTGAGAGGAGGATGGGGTGAGAGGAGGATGGGGTGAGAAGAGGATGGGGTGAGAGGAGGATGGGGTGAGAAGAAAATGGGGGTGAGGGGAGGATGGGGTGAGAGAAGGATGGGGTGAGAAGAGGATGGGGGGAGAGGAGGATGGGATGAGAGGAATGGATGGAAAGTCGGCAGAGAAAATCCAAGCGGTACATAAAATGTTTTATTGATGTAATTAGATAGAAATGCAGCAGAAGCAGCAGTGGAAAACTTATTATTTTGAAAATACAAATGAGATTTCATTCAATTTAACTCAATAAAAACCCCTTTAGCCTTCGATTTGCATGCGTTTTTCAAGGTTAATTGAGTCAATAAATTGTAAAAACAGTTTATTTCGAAGTTTTTTCAGTTGGATATATTTGCAGTGACCTTGGCAGCAAGCCCTCTAGGCGAAGTCTCATGTGCGACAGGGCAATTGATAAAGTGGCCGTCATTTGCGATTCTGCTCGTCCCACTTAAGTTGGGCATTTGACAAAAGCCTCAGCACACAAGACAAACACTGAATCGCAATTGAATCACAATTACGCAGCTTTTAGGTTCGTAGCGCTTAAAAGCAAAGTTCCGCTTTTGATTTCCGTCCTTGCAATCACTCAACGAAAGGAAGAGGGAGTTAATGCATTAGCTGCAAAGACAAGCCGGTGTGGACAGCATCAAGAAGAAGCTTCACAGAGTGGTGGTTGGGACGTTGTAGCACCAGACCATCCCAGCCTTGAGTGGTGGTTGGGATGTTGTAGCACCAGACCATCCCAGCCTTGAGTGGTGGTTGGGATGTTGTAGCACCAGACCATCCCAGCCTTGAGTGGTGGTTTTCATGTTGCCAACGGCTATGAGAAAAAGCTGCTTCATGCATTTCAAACAGATACGAGATTATTCCATGTAACTAAACGTGAAACAGTCAATTAGACTAAAACAAGCAAACTAAAAACGATTTAAACGTCTCATTATTTCACTAACAAAAATTTTTCCATCAGAAATGTAAGCAAAAACATAGGTTGGTGTGCTTGGCGCTGATTATTTACATAATTCTTGGAGGGAAGATTGAGAGAAGGTGCATCTTGTGCACGTGTGGGAGATGTGCTCTGCTTGTGAGGCAGAAGTCCACGTTTCTTCTGCAGTAGGTTCCCTGCAGAAGAGAAATGGACGAGTCCTTGCAGGCAGAAACACCTCTTGCACCACAGCCACTCATTCCGACATGACTATGGAACACCTTCCTATGAAAATAATTTTAATAACGAGTGCAGCAAGACATCCAGTTTGATTGGTTTGTTACCTTACGTCTTTCCATCTTCTACCTTTTTTTTCTCATACTTTGCACCTCCTCCACCTCCCCCTCCCCCTTCCCCTCCCCCTCCCCCTCCCCCTTCCCCCTTCCCCCCCCCCTCTTCTTTTTTCAATTTTCTTCCGTTATTTTTTCTCCTTCACCTTCTCACCTATTCCATACTTCCCACACCCCCCTTCCGGCTTCATACGAGATAATCTAGCAATTTATTTTCAATAAATAAGGTAATGACTTTTAATATGCAAGCAGAAGTGCCTCGAAGGCTCCAAAACATCGCCCCACGTGCTTTACAACGGTGTACCAGTGATTGCTCTTTCTCCTCCAACCCCTCTTTCGTCTTCTTCTTTTTTTTCATTTTTAGTTTCTGGTTTTCCTGTTTTTTTTACTTCTTCTTAGTTTTTTTTTCTTTCTTTACGTTTTTTTTTTATTATTTCTTTTTCTTTTTCTTTTTCTTTTTCTTTTTCTTTTTCTTTTTCTTTTTCTTTTTCTTTTTCTTTTTTTTTTCTTTTTCATTTTTTTTCTTTTTCTTTTTCTTTTTCTTTTTTGGCTTCTCTGCTTTGTCTCATTTCAAAATGTGTTTTTCCACATTTGCTACTTTTCTTCTTTTTCCAATTGTCGCTTTACTTTTTAACTTTCCAATGTATTGTTCACTGACCACACAGATCAACGGTGTTGAGATCACTTTGGACTTCCTCGACACGTCAGGGTCTTTTGAGTTTCCCGCCATGAGGAGGCTGTCCATCTTGACAGGTGGTGTGGTGTGGTGGTGGGGTGTGGTGTGGTGTGGTGTGGTGTGGTGTGGTGGTGTGATGTGGTGGTGTGGTGTGGTGTGGTGTGGTGTAGCGTGGTGTGGTGTGGTGTGGTTTGGTGTGGTGTGGTGGTGTGGTGTGGTGTGGTGTGGTGTGGTGTGGTGTGGTGTGGTGTGGTGTGGTGGTGTGGTGTGGTGGTGTTGTGTTGTGTGGTGTGGTGTGGTGTGGTGTAGCGTGGTGTGGTGTGGTGTGGTGTGGTTTGGTGTGGTGTGGCGTAGTGTGGTGTGGTTTGGTGTGGTGTAGTGTGGTGTGGTGTGATGGGATGTGGTGGGGTGTATGTGGTGTGGTGTGTTTTGGTGATGCTTTTTTTCAATATTATTTTTATTATTATTATAATTTAATTTTTCCTTTTTTATTTTCCTGTACACGTAAGCATATCTTTTCTAATTTCATTTTTTTGTTAATCACATGTATTTTTCCTTTGTTTTCTTCGCAAGGATAGTCCACAATTCACTTTACAAGCGCGACGAGGTAATGCTATGGCGGTGGCTTAATGTTGAACAAGTGTGACGTATGGTGGTATGGTAAGTGACTTAGAAAGTGAGAGAAAG
>OX387246.1:13143528-13156028 GCA_947562095.1 Branchellion lobata | reverse complement strand
TTGATTGCTGTAGGTCCGATTGAAAGATTGCTTACGTGACCTCTGTTGTGATTATGTGTCACTCAATTGCCATCTCATCAGATTTGTTATTTTAGAAAATTTATCAGCATTCCGCAACGTTGAAACACAAGACATTTGCTGAGTGTTTTAGTTAGAGTCTGCTTGAATGCAAGTCCGCGTCTCTTCGCGTAGTCATTTGGCCACCACAACACCAATTGTATTCATCTTGGTTTCTTTGTCTTTTTCCAGTAAGTAATTGTGCTTTTCATGCTCAAAAAGGCCCAAAAACAATCGTTACGACGGCAAGCACGCTGGGATGATTTGTCAAGTATAACTTCAAAGCTTGTCCTCGAGTGTCTCCTATCACTACCATGTATTCCTTCCCTGTTAACTAGTCTGTACACTATTATCTTTTTATTATAAATTCAGAGTGGTCTCGGAATTCTCCGGGGTTAATGCCACTATAGTAGTAACTGTAGTTTCGTTGTGTTGATGCCTCCACCACCCTCCAGGAGACGGCTTTATACTGGTCTTCTCGATGCTGGACCAGAAGTCGTTCGACATGGTGGCGAAGATCAGGAAGGAAATCATTGAGGAAAAGGGCGACGCAAAAACACCCATCTTGGTGATTGCCAACAAGTGCGACCTCTACCGACAGTTGGAAGCGAAAAAAAAGTGTCACTTGGAAAGCCGTGAAGAGCCAGTCAGAAGGAAGAAGTTGTCTTTTATGATTTGCGAGAAGGAAGGGGAGAAGGATGCAGAAGCCGTCAAACAAGAAGGTGAGTTGAACAACTCGCAGAAGAACAGAAGACGCAACAAGAGCATTGGCGACCTGCTGAACGGACGTCGGTGGTCGGTGAACAAGGAGGAGGAGGAGGTTGAAGAAGAGAAGGAAAAGAGGTGGAGGGAGATTCTGGTGGAGATGGAACAGCACCGAGTGCAGCAGGCTGTCTATTCAAACATCGAGCAGGCCATCGAGAGGCTCACCAGCCCTGGTGCTCAGACCTCTATCCTCGAAGGCCTTCCACGTCTCAACAACCTGCCCAAGCGCTCCTTCGTGCCCCGATACAGTCTCGCCACGTACAACGTCTACAACCGGGACTTGGACACGGAAGGGGGGGTGTTGGAGCGCAAGAACAGGCTGATGAGAAGGAACATGAGCACTGTGGAGGGCAACTATCAAAGTTTCCAGCTTCTGAACAAAAGAAAACAATCCTTTCTGCACTCTTACATGGACAATATCAAAAACAACAAAGAAAACCACGCAAACGAGGAATATTCGAGAAAGAAAAGTTTCGATGAAAGTTCCAGAAAGCTTGACGCCATTTTGGGAAGCACGAATCGCAAGTGTTGTTTGGAGGAGACCAACGAAAAGAAATTTTTAGAGAGCAAGGAGAGGTTGAAAGAGCAGAAAAGTACTCTACAACACGGGAGGCTGGTCAGTATTGAACAATTCTCACCTGTTGGAGGAAGAAGACGAAGTGGAGAAGAAAAAAGAGAAAGAAGAGAAGAAGTAGAGTTAAAAGGCGAAAAAGAAAAACAAAAAAAACAAAATGATGGAGAAGAAGAAGAAAAGTTGGATGGAGAAGGAGGAGGGGGAGAGAGAAGAGGAGAAGGGGAAGGAAGAGAAGAAGAAGAAGGAAAGAAGTCGGTTCGAGGAGGCATATTGGTGAGAGGACGGCGTTACAGCTGCCAAGGAAACACCAAATTCACGATGAGAGCGAAAGAGGTGCAGATTGGAGAAACTAAGGTGTCTTGCAGGACATCCGAGCTGAGGAAGAGTTCAGCTGGTCACTGTAACCTCCCCACAGGCCCCACTGGAGGCCTCGAAGATGTACAGAATGTTTTGAACGACCAGCCATCAAGAGAAGAACGAACCAATGAAATTAATTCTTATAAAGACACTAACATAAACGATGAAAAAGACGAGTCTGTAAGTAAGCTGATCAAAGGAGTTGAGGAAGGGTCAGGGGTCACAGCGGTGGACAAAGAGGTGGTGGAGTCGATAGTGACCATGGACTGGGCTCACGGCTACGCGGAGATTTCTGCCAAGATGGACGATGACATCTCAACGTGCATCTTCAAGGCTCTCCTTTCTCAGGTGAGTTCCTTCTTGCACTCTCGAAGCGCTTGATAAGTTTAAGCACATAGAAGCGATTTTATGGCAAGCAGAGCATAAGCCACCAGCACTTGCCCTCCTCAGGTTGACATCCGCCTACAGGAAATGCAGTGCATCCCGCTGACTCCGTGTGTCTCCAAACTCACGCGACTCTTTCTCTTCAGAAGCAAGAAGCAGGTATCAGAAGACAGCAAGCTGCGCTTCAGAAGAAACAGCTGCAAAGTTTCATGACTTGGCGAATTTTTAAAATTGGTACTTACATTCATTTTTGACTTTTGTTTTTTGAAGAAAAACAACTTTATTGGCGATTTAGTGCCCCTTCTTGTTCATAACTCACTGCCTAAAAGGAATCGATCGAGGAACAATCTGTCACAGCAGTTTAAAATCAAAATTTGAAAATTTTTCGTGTTTCCATTTTGCTTTTTCAATGTTTGGCTTCGGAACAATTAGGTTGTAGCTCCCTTCAATGTTTGGTGTTGTTGCAGTCAGCAAACTTAGAAATTCGAAATTGTCCCTCTCCACGCTCTTAAGGTTCATTTGCGACTTGATAAATCTGCTTGAAAGACTCTTGAATTTTTATTTTTTCGCTCATTCATTTTTGCTCTATTTCCAACTTTTGCGGAATTCGCAGGTACTTTTTTGGTCGCTATTGATTTCATGTTTGATTTTGTTGAAGCGTGACTAGTTTGGCATGAAGAAAGATCGTCTTGAAAATAAACTTTAATGCGAACTTTTCGATTTTTTTAGATAGTTTACTTACTTGCTTACTTGCCCCAAGGCCGTCACTCTTGGCATCTTCAGCGTTGTTGACTGTGGTGAAAGGCACAAGGCCACCGCAGTTGTCGATTCCTCAACACACCTTCTTGCTGACGAACGATGAAACAAGATTTTATAGTCACCATACAAAGGGAACAGCCAAAAGCGAAACAAAGCCATGGAAGCTTGCAGGCTGCTGGAAGTTGTTATGCATGCAAAAACAGTCTGTAATGTTGCTTTGATGGCCTGTTGCTCATTCAATGCAGCAGTTGTACTGCAGGAAGACATGCCGATGCAGTCGTCAGTGTAAAAAAAAAATTGTGTAATTGAACTTGTGGTTTATAACTTTTGGAAGATGTGAAGGTGATTTGATGAAGGTGGTTGGATTGAACAGACAACGGATACCTTGAGGCGCTTTGAAACTTATATATAACTCCATTCAACTCTTGCTGCTTTGCCTTCTTCACGCACGCACGCGCACAAGGGCGACTTCTTGTTGTTCCTTTCAAGCACATAAAGCTTTCAATCGATGCACGCCACAACGAAACATTGTTTGTTGGAAGGGCGATGCCTTGACTCAAATATGATTGTATTGATCGACTCGAGGGCGCTTGTTTACGATGTCGAAGCAAGGAGCACGATTGCAAGAGTGCCAAGATTGCCTGCGTCAGACGTTTATTGCCTCAACAACTACTGAGGCAGCTTTGATTCGGAAAGACAATTCAATAAGATGCAACGAAGGGTTCCTTCAAGCTTTGCAATTGGCCACGAGTTGTTAGGGAAAGAATGAAAACTTGAGTGGTGTACGATGGGAACGTGAAGACTAGTTGGAATCGCGTGGCATCCTGCCTGCCACGTCATAGCACCAAGCAACAGGAAACAACTACAGCAACTACGACGATGAATGCGCAATAAACCGCCATACAGAATGCATTGTGAGTTACCATATAAAATGCACCATGCACCATACAGAATGCACCATGCACCGCGCACTATACACCACACGTCATTGACAACAAACGCTCCTCAAGCACTTTTTCAGCATCACATGCACTCAAGCCACTCGACTGAATGTTGACGCATGACTCACACAAAATGCAAAAAACGCATACGATGGAAAGAAATGACTAGAATGTTCCGGAACATTACTCACGTGACATGACGTGGAACAAATTTTCGACTAGACAGACTCATGAGGAAAATACACAAAGCTACAACAAAGTCACTCACGCAGGAGACGACTAGGAAACGATATATTGCTACAAAAGAGGCGCTAAAAAATGATAAATGGGAAGTTAAATGACGTCGCGAGGTCACAGAAGGGCAGAGTCCACCTGGATCCTCCGCTTGATTCTGCCCAGCATCGTGACGAACCTGCGAAATGAACGTCATGAAAGGTCAATATCAAGACATGAAAAGTCAATATGACACCATTACGTAATGTGACGTCTCTTGAACGACAACGAACCAGGGCTCAAGGCGGGAAATGGACTCGTGCTTGGTGAGTGCCTCCACGTACGCATCCTCGTCGTTCTCCTCCAAAGCCGCCAACAAGGCCTGTGCCGAGAATATGCCATCCATCCATCTATCCATCCAGCCATCCATCCATCCATCCATCCATCCATCCATTCATCTACCCATCCATCATCATTCATCCATCCATCCATCCATCCATTCATTAATCCTTCAACCATTTCTCTATCTGTTCACTCTCTAACTCATGCATCCAGTGACCAATCCATCCAATGACAGTTAGACTCTACAAGCGACGCGGCATGCAGGCACCTTCAGTAGCTTGACCTCCCTTGACTCAGCGAAGCTGGGACACTGTTCGGAGTACTTGGAGATGGCGTTCTCCCCATCTTGACTGTCCTGGGCTATCCTGCAAACCACCGCCTTCGTGAAGTGCTCCTTCGCCGCATGCCGCAACAGTGGGTTGTCAAGCGAGGCCATGGCAATCTGAGGAGGTTTGAGGAGGTTTGAGGAGGTTTGAGGAGGTTTGGGGCCATTCGAGGAATAGATTTATACTGAGATTATAAAGTATTCGAACTTATAGGCCAGTTTGAATAAATATGTTTTGAAGATAGAGAGAACAGGCTGTAAAGGAGGAACACACGGTTCAGAGACAGACCTGCTCATACAGTTCAGAGGCGCGGTCATAGATTTCCAGTTCAGCATTGTACTGTGCCACTTTCAACAGACACCTGTTTGCTGTGCTGTGGGAGAGAGAGGAGGGTGGAGGGCTGGCGTGGAACTCACACACACACCTACCTCTTTGACTCTTCTCCCTGGTAGAAGTCGGCTGCCTTCTGGTAAAACTCCTCTGCCTAGAAAAACACGTTTTGTTTGTATTGAATGAAATACGTCGATATTTTTTGAATGTGATTCATTCAATGAGTGGTGTTGGTGGAGGTGTGAGTGGCAGACATGTAGCAACAAGAGGAACCTTCTTCAGGTCTTGAGGTTCTTGTTCAAACATCTCAGCCATTTCCATGTAGTGTTTGGCAGCGATGGAGAACCTGCCCTGTGTGGTGGATGAGGCTGTTTGTCAGCCAGGTGCTTTGGAGGTGTGGGAGTGATGGGAAGACACTCACCATGTCGGTGTAGATGTTGATCACCTTCAGCATGGTGTCAATGGCCTCTGTTGGGTGAGTGTAAGAGAAAGCTTTATTGATGCTATTGCAAACTCCCTCACAGCAACTAAAGTCAACCTCACTTGCATGCACCCTTCACCATTGCGGTTGATCTTCTTGAAACAGTTAGCTGCATCATTGAAGTTGGAGGCACTCTCCAGACGGTTTTCAAGCTCAGAGTGCAGAGAAGCTGCCTTGCTATATGCATTTCCTGCATCTGAAAATAAATGATTCTTCAAAGTTTGTGGTCATAAATCACCACCAGCCACAAAACCTTTCCACTTTTTGCAGATCTTGAAAGAGTGGCCTGCCTTGGTGTACAACTCAGCAGCATCTTCCGCTTTTGAGTTGCCTCTGCTATATGCCAAAATCATTGAATAAAAGACCTGTTCTCAATATATTAACAGAACTAAATCATGCCACCACTTGAGTGGGTTTAAAAAAATAATCAATGAAAAAGTAATTACTCAAGTCGTTAATTTTTAAAGTTCCAAAGGTTTCCAACCTCATCAAGGAACCCAAAAAACCACTCGATGATTTCAACTTCTTCTCAGCCTGACTAATCAAATCTACAGCTTTCTTTTCACTTTCATCCATACTTGCTTTTTCAGCTTTCAATTCTAAAAAAAAATTAATTTAAGTTCAATTTTTTTGGCTAATACCTTTAATATTATTGTGAAAAAAATTGCAATATTTTGCAATTTGTTTTTATTAACTTTCAAATCACAACCCAAAAAATATTTACGGTTAAAATTGAAGAAATTGTCTGAATACGAAGAAAAATCTTGCACAAAATATTAAATTATTATAATTTTGAAATTTTGGTTAAAAGTAAGCTTTGATTAATTTAATTTAAAAAAAAGTGGAACATTTATAAATTTGAAAATTAAAGTTTTTCACCAAAACTATTTTTTTGTTTCATGAACTGAAGATTACAAAAAGCGAGAGTGGTAGGTAATTCTTGCCACCATCTGTGTTATCTGAACAGTTCCACAGTGAAACTCTTTCAATACTGGAACTACTGCCAGTCACATCATAAAATGTCTTTTTTGTAAAAAAAAGTAAGCTTGTTAATACAAACAGAACAACAAACGATTAACTTCCTAAACCCATTTTATTATTTTCCATTTACATATTTGAGTTAAATTTTTTTCATTTTGATTGTTCACCATGTTCTGTGCCATTTCCAGCGTTATTCTGGATTTGCTTCAAGAAAGAATATACAAAAAAACTAAAAACTGGGAGCAATCTCCCGAACGATCCTCCCTCATTTGGAAGCCACAATGGCCTGACACCTAGGTGAGATGGATGCATCAAACAACGGCCCCCCAGCCACCTCCCCCACTTCCTCCTGTATGATTGGGTTCATAGTTGCTCTCGTGTTTTTGTTATTTTTGTAGCGCCGTATAACTTTTGATTCAGTTACAATGTATTCAATGTTTGTATCTCATGTAAATGATTGTTGAATATCGAATTTTTGTATGACAGTTGAATGGGTTTATATTAATAGACTGATTGTCCTTTATTTGAATGACTGTGGCATACTGCTCAGTTGCAACCGTTTCGAGGAGGAAGAGAAGTCTGTCCAGGTGAATGAGCGATTCCACACACTGACCTAAGCAACACCTGCGTAACAATGCTATGCCTGAGAAGAAAAAGAAAGTCTTCAAAAAAAAGTAGAAGGTCGAAGAAAGCTCAGATAAAGGCCAAAGAGAAGTTAGATGATAATCAGAGAAGTCAGACGAAAATCCAAAAGTGGTTAAACAGAGGTCGGAGAGTGGTCAGACAGATTCAAAAGTAGTCAAATAAACTCAGCAATGCAAAAGAAGAGGGTTTGAAAAAGTGGAAAAGACCTGAGGAAGTAGAAGGAGAGGCAGGGGTCTGCAAGCTCTTGGTGGCGTGCCTCGTAAGCCTCAATGTCCTGGTCGCTCAGCTGTGGATGAGGGTGGAGGGCTCTGACTACTTCGGTAGATTGATTGAGGGTAGTTAGTTAATGAACGGATGGACGAGGGCTCACTCACACACACGTCGACTTGCAGTTTTCGTAGGCACTCGCGCACGTAAGTAGCAAAGGTGGTGCACTTTTCTCCCGCCTTGCCAACCCTCCATCCACCACCCACCCCCTCCTCTTTCTTCTTCTTTTTTTTTTCTTCCTTATTCTTTTCATCTTCCTTTTTCTCGTCTTCCTTCTTTCTTTCATTTTCTTTTATTTCTTCATAATTTCCCTCTTCCTCATTCTCCTCATCCTCATTCTTTCTCCCTGCTACCTTTTCCACCAGCAGCACTTGCAACAAAGCTCTCCAGAAGAGTGACTTGGGAGCAGACTGCATGGACAACATGCAATTGTTCTGAACACATCAAACAAGACAACGCACCAGTCACAACAATGAGGTATAGTACCTTGGAATAAGAGAACAATGCAATAAGGATAAAAAATAATAAAATAATATTAAAAAATAAGATGCACCAAAGTATGGAAGGTGTTAAATCAGCGGGCGGACCCCAAGAACTGACAGTGGGTGGTCCAAGCCAATAGAATACAAAAATAGATTGTCATACTCATCATAGTCATGGAGCCATAGGCTATCAAATTAAAAGTGATAATTAAAACTAGAGCGAAAACAAGCGAAGAGTTTAATACAGACTATTACTCATAACTTAAAACGAAATAAATTTTTTTTTTAAATTTAATTAAAAATTACTCATAATTCGAAATGGAATATTAGTTAGAAAATATAAATAAAAAGGAAAAAATTCTATGAAACAATAAATATATAAACTCATACATAATTCCGATTGGCGGCGGTTTTGAAAGGAGATTGGCAGGCGAGAAGTTTGAGGTGGTTGCCCAGGTGACAGTGATGGGCGGTGAGGAAAGAAGAGAGTGGAAAAGACGGAGCTGTTGCGTTCTTGGAGGTTGTTGGTGATCACGTTAGAGTGCTTGGTAGTTAATGCACGGTATGTTCGACTACTTCATTGATTTGATCAACAGACTGACTTGCAGGTTTTCAAGATTTGTAATTAAATTGAATTGTGGACTTTATGTGTCTTTGTTTTAATTACCGATTAAGAATTAATTAATGTGGTTGTTGTTCAATGACAACTTGTGGAGGGGATAAAAACTTGAAATAGCAAAAAAGGTAAAAATCTTTTGAACAAACTGAAGAGTGTGAGCTATCGGCTTCAGTGATGAGGTTATAGCAGCAAGGAACCAGACATATGCCTGCCACCTGGCGACTATACGAAAACATTTTCAACACGCTGCTGGACAAGTCCCCACATGCGTGCAACCCCGTTAAAATGACAGGAGTTGCGGGTGGGAAGAAGTCTGCGTAGGTTGGTGTACAGATGGATGGGAAATGTATCGATGAATGATAAACTAACTTCGGGTTAATGAGATAATAGATGAAGGAACAAAATATCCTTTCCGGATGATGGAAGACAACTGGAACATAAGCCGTGGAGTAAATTGATAGATAGGTAGGTATGAGCAAAATGTGTTGAAGACACCTTCAGAGCTATAAAATGACTATATTGTAAATAGCTGAAAGTATATTTAACTTGCGAACAAACTGTGAAAAAGATGGCAAAATGAAAATTTTAGAAACAGTTTTCTTGTAGCAAGACAATACAATGATGGAAAAACACCTTAAATTGTTGTATTATTGACTAATTACAGTATGAAGGAAAGATTACTGTGAATCAGCTGATCGAGATCAGACCGTTGGTTGATGGTGGATGAGACGGGATGGAGAGAGCCTTTGGAAAGGTTGGATTGAAGATATTGAAGGGAGGTTATTGATGGAGAATATTTGGTTGTTGCTGGGGTGTGGATGGTTGTTGCTGGAGTGTGGATGGTTGTGGATGACATGGGAATGGGAGTATGTGAAAAAGGATTAACGGAAGATGGAAGGTGGTTGGTGGTGGCAGATGGAAAGTGGTTAGTGGGATGTGGTGTGTGTTCACAAAAGGTGGTTTGATGAGAAGTTAATAATTCAGAATTCTGCAGTGCTTTGTTCAACTGGTGGGAGGATGAAGAATGAAAATAAAAATTAAATGAATTCAAAATAAACGTTTTTTAAAATAAAAAATAAAACTCAAATTCTCATGCAAATTCTAAAACAAAAGTCGATAAAGTTGGAAAAAGATTTAGATTTTAAAATATTTAAGCTACCAACAATGCTTCTCCACTGTTTCTGGAACAGTTGCTTCCTCTTGTTGGAGGCAATTGACCGTGCCTCGACCCCTTCAACACTCAGAACTTTGCACCCATGCACCAGAGACAGGTAGGTGCCCAAGTAGCCCAGTCCACCCCCCACATCCACCACCTTCCAAGGAAGAGGTCAGGTAAGGTAATAGGAAAAGACACCCTTAAAGTTGAAAAACTTTGAGGTGTAGTTAGAATATAAAATTGAAAAAATGATTTTATTATCGTTGTTTAAATTAATTTTAATTGTAAAATATACTATGCTTTCAATGTTAAAGTGTGTTTAGCAAGTGGCTAGCCTGGTTAGTGTTGAGAGTTTTGCATAAATCAGCACACACTCCAGCTAAGAGAGACACTTCGTACAGCTTCTTCTCGCCCATGAAGCTATTTACTCGTGAATACAGTGCTTTTGCAGTCTCATTGGCCTCTTGACTAACGTATGACAGTTTCAAAGCTTGACTGGACTTGAGTTTAGAAATATTGAAACTACTTGCAACTTCCACAAACTTCTTTAGAGTTGCATGCTTCGGAAAACATTTCAGACTCTCTTCTGGTGCTGCTTGCAACTCTTCGATCTCCAACGTTCCTGTGGCCAGTTTGAAAACATCTCCTTTCAACTTTGCCAAAGACTTTGCAAAATTAGAAGGCACACATTTTTGCCAATGATTGTGCGTCAAAAAATCACATAAATTGACGTTTGCGATAGATTTGTAGTCGAATAAGAATTTTTCTATTTCTAGTATTTCTCTTTCTACTGTTGCTTTTAAATCTGATTTAAACATTATGGCATTTCTAGTTTGTTTTTTTCAATCAAATTTTTTTGTTATAAATACCTCACTGGGTATAATTTGGGATTAACTGGAAGCATGAGGTAGAAGTAAGTTTACTTTTTTTTTAAATTGGACTAAAAGTTAATTGAATAAATAAGAATTATTAAAACAAACAAAATTACTTTGATATTTGATGAAATGGACACCTGATAGAAGATTGATAAAATTGAAAAATCATGATATAAATGAATCAGACATTCGTTAATAAGATTAGAACGATTTAAGTAATAATCTTTGGAAAAAATTGTTAAAGAAATCGATAAAAAATCTTGAAAATTTGATTAGTAACCGGAAAAATATTTCTTCAAAAAATTACCATAAAGATTGAGAAATTAAAAAAAATTCAATATCAGGAGATAAAAAAAGATCACTTACACTAAAACGGCCATTAACATTGAAAGAATAATCTACATTAAAATTGGCATTAAAATTATGATTAACACAAAATGGAAGTCCTCCAATTTTTTTTGTTTAAGCAAAAAAACTCATAATCAACCTTATTGCTTAACTAATGATCCTTTGAGATTAAGCTGCTTCGTCTCAGATGCCATGTTAAATGATACGACGCTACACGTTAACAAGGCAACAAGCATCACCAAAAAGGACACCTAAAAATGAAAAAAAGCTAGTTAGTTGTTATCAAAAAGCAGTTTTGAGGGAATATAAATCGATTTCAGTAAATTTAAATGAAAAGAAAATAATCTTACAAGCCTTCGCATTCGCTTCTACTTCAACCCCTTTCACTACCTTCCTCTCCCTCTACTACCCTCCTCCTTCCATCCTTTCTCACCACCATCCTCTTTTCATCTCTCTTTTGCTTTTTCTCAATTTCATCTTCCTTCCTATTCCCACCATCCTCTTTCTTTTACTTTCTCTCTCCACCCTCTCCTCACTCACCATCCGATGTAGCATTGACACAGATGCTCGTGCCTTGTTGCCTGGTCTATTAACATCCTTATCTGCATGGGGTGGAGTACGACGACGACGATGATGATGATGATGATGATGATGATGATGATGATGATGATGATGATGATGATGATGATGATGATGATGATGATGATGATGATGATGATGATGATGATGATGATGATGATGATGATGATGATGATGATGATGATGATGATGATGATGATGATGATGATGATGATGATGATGATGATGATGATGATGATGATGATGATGATGATGATGATGATGATGATGATGATGATGATGCTAATGATGCTGATGAACAAATTTTATTTTTTAATAAAAACAGAAAAACTAAATTGAACAAAAAAAACTATTTACTTAATTGATTATGAAAAAAGTGAAACTGGTATGGAAAAAACTTTATATATAAAAATTATTCATTTATTATTATTTATATTTTCATACAAAAAGTGTTTAAATAAATCATTAACGAATCTTCAAAATGATTATCGAATGTTGATCTCCGTGATGATCACCTGGGTGGGGACGTCGACAGATTCGACGTTGTCGAAGTCCATGCCTGTGAAGACGTCGATCGCAAAAGACGTAAGTTAAGTTGAAATTTTTTTATATATAAAAACAAAATGAAAAATGAAAAAGAATATTTAAGCGAAAAAAAAAATTGAAAATAATTTATGAAAATGTTGGAAGTTTGAAAAGGCCACAAAAAGGTAGAGAGGAAATTAATTGAAAGAGAAAAAATGCTTAATTGTGAAAAAGTGTTATGAAAAAATGACAAAAGCATCGCAAACATGAAAAAAACAAGGAAAAATTGAGAACTGGTGAAAAAAAAACAGTGAAAATGAAAAGAAAAGATTGAAATAGACCTGTGAGTTTGTGCTTGACTCTGTTGAGAACCAGAAGAACCTTCTTATTGATCTCCTCAGGCTGAGTGTCTGTGAGGAAGAGAGATGGGTGTGTGTAAGAAGGAGAGGTAGGTGTGTGTGGGGAAGAGAAGTAGGTGTGTGTGTGTGTGGAGA
>OX387246.1:13136028-13138528 GCA_947562095.1 Branchellion lobata | reverse complement strand
TCATCATCATCAACAACATCACCATCATCATCATCATCATCATCATCATCATCATCACCATCATCATCATCATCATCATCATCATCATCATCATCATCATCATCATCATCATCATCATCATCATCATCATCATCATCATCATCATCATCATCATCATCATCATCCTCTTCTTTCTCATCATGAGCATCCCACCTAGTATATAGCCCACCACAGACATCACAGCCAATGAACGAGTGTAGTTGGTTCGTCTGTCAAACCACACCTTGGATGATGATGATGATGATGATGATGATGATGATGATGATGATGATGATGATGATGATGATGATGATGATGATGATGATGATGATGATGATGATGATGATGATGATGATGATGATGATGATGATGATGATGATGATGATGATGATGATGATGATGATGATGATGATGATGGTGATGATGATGATGATGATGATGATGATGATGATGATGATGATGATGATGATGATGATGAGAACCCACGCAGCACCTCAGAAGAGGCGCTCTTGTTCCAGAGGATCTGCGCCAGATCGTCTCCCTTGGTGCTCTCCAGGGCGTGCTCGAACAACTCCACCTTTGTTGTTGTTGGTGGTGGTGCTGTGTTGTTATTGTTGTTTTGTATATTGTTGTTTTTTGTTGTTTAAATGTTGTTTAAATGTTGTGGTTGGTGAGGATGTTTCTGCTACAACGTCATGTTACCTTTTGCATCAACATCAGTCTCTCGTAGTCTTGGAAGACCTGATGGAACGCCAAGGCACTCATTCAGCATTCCTTCCATCCATTTGTCCACTCATTCACCATTCCATCACTCCATCAATCCATCATAAACCCACCCTCACCCACCCATCCATCCATTCATTCATCCACCCAACTACCCAACTACCCACCCATCCATCCATTTATTCACCCACCCACCTACCCACCTACCCACCCACCTACCCACCCACCTACCCACCCACCTACCCACCCACCTACCCACCCACCTACCCACCCACCTACCCACCCACCTACCCACCCACCTACCCACCCACCTACCCACCCACCCACCTACCCACCCACCTACCCACCTACCCACCTACCCATCTACCCACCCACCTACCAACCTACCCACCTACCCACCCACCCACTTACCCACCCACCTACCCACCCACCCACGTACCCTCAACATTATTCGATGTTCAATATTTATTAAAATTTTCTTCTTATCCCGGTAGTCCCTGTATCAAAAAAAATCAACAATAATGAGAATAATAAGACATAATATTATTGAAAATAATACCAATAATAATAGGCACATGAGCATAAGAGCTTTCTTGTTCAAAGGTATTGTTAAAATCAATAAAAAACAAAAAAAAATACTTGAGAAAAAAATTACAATCATCAGCACCATTATGATAACAAAAAAATGAATTAGAAAAATGATAAAATAAATAATAATAATAATGATTATTATAAGCAACAGCAACAGCAACAGCAGCAGCAGCAACAGCAGTAGCAGCAGCCGCAACAACAGCAACAGCAGCAGCGTCATGCCTGATGAGAGAGTGGAGAGTGTCACAGTTGGGCACCCATCCGATGAGGCCGATGTTGGTCGAGAGAGGGATCACCGAGTAGCGTTGGATGCTGTAGATGGTGGTGGTTGTGGTGGTGGTGGTGGTGGTTGTTGTGGTGGTGGTGGTTGTTGTGGTGGTGGTGGTTGTTGTGGTGGTGGTTGTGGTTGTCGAAACTCTACGGGGTTAATGCCACTATAATAATGTTCGTTTTTGTATTTTTGTTGTTGTTGTGGTGGTGGTTGTGGTGGCTGTGGTTGTTGTGGTTGTTGTGGTTGTTGTGGTGGTGATAGTGGTCACAAATCACAAAACCATCAAGCCCGACAAAACCACAACAGTCACAACAACAACAGTCCAAACAACCACACCACCACCACCACCACCCTTACCACCACCACTCTTACCACCGCCACCACCACCACCACGGACGATAGATTGCGACGAGGCTTGGAGGGATGGGCGAGGAGAATGGAGTTGATGAGGCCGAAGAGCTGCATGACTCTCTCGTCCTGCCTCAAGTCCTCGTGGCCCTTGAGCAGGAACTGGAATTCATTACCGTCGCTGCCTGTGGTGGATGGTGGATGGTGATAGGTGGTTGGAGGTGGTTGAAGGATGGTGGATGGTGATAGGTGGTTGGAGGTGGTTGAGGGATGGTGGATGGTGATAGGTGGTTGGAGGTGGTTGAAGGATGGTGGATTGGAACACTTTGATGAAAGGTGGTTGAACAAGGCTAGATGGATGAGGGATAGATGTCACGACAACGTCACAACCTCGCATGGTGATCTTGCGGGGTCGTTGTTTCGATGTGATGACTGATACATCGTTGTAAACCTGGTGAGTGTTGGTGGTGACCAGAATGAACATTCAACAGACAATTCATCAATTTAGTCTCCACACTCCACATTACCTCACAACTATAACCACCACAG
>OX387246.1:13121028-13128528 GCA_947562095.1 Branchellion lobata | reverse complement strand
AATGATGTTGTAAATGTAGTTTCAATTGTCACTATAATCGTTGTCAGAAGTGTTGTGGAGGCGACGAACCATGTGAGCATTACTCTCCGAAAGTTTTAAAAGTGAACTTCCAACGAACCTTATACTCCATCACCTCCTGCAGTTCTATCAGCATCTGCACATTCACCATCACCTGTCAATATATGTCAGTCGTGCAAATCACCATCCCCACCATCACCATCACCCCCATCACCATCATCGTCACCCTCACCACCATCACCATAACCATCACCAACACCACCACCACCACCAACACCACCACCACCACCACCACCACCAACACCATCACCACCACCACCACCACCACCACCAACACCAACACCACAACCATCATCACCTCATATGCTCTATTGTACCCTTCTCCAGACAGGGTTGTCATCTCGGCAATCAGCAAATCCCTCGCTTGCTCTATCGCCTGTGGTGGAGTGGTGGTGTGGTGTAGTGGTGTGAAGAGGTGGTGTGGAGTGGTGGAGTGGTGGTGTGGAGTGGTGGTGTGGAGTGGTGGTGTGGAGTGGTGGTGTGGAGTGGTGGAGTGGTGGAATGGTGGTGTGGTGGTTTGGTGTGGTGGTGGTGTGGATTTGAAATGAAAAACAACACATTAAAAAAAATAAATTTAAAAAAACAACCATAGCGCCACCTTGCGAGCAAGAAAATAGTTGCCGGAGTAGATGTTGATGACTCCCTTGTAGAAGGAGCTGTCGTATGTGTTCTCCGGGATCATCCTCACGTACTCCGGCAGACTGCTCCAGTCTCCTATGAGCCGATGAATGAATGGATGGATGAAAGAACGAATAAACGAATGAATGAATAGATGAATGAAGGGATGAATAAATGATAGATGGATGAATGGGAATACAGCTGGGTGGATGCAGAAGCACAGCGCCTACCAAGGCCAAGAGCGGCCGTGGCACACATTTTGGCCATGCTCTCCTGCACGCCCTTTTCCTGGCACGACCACGCCTCTACCGCTATGTCCCGCAACTTGCCCCTGGTGAGATTGTTGGTGAGGTTGTTGGCGTTATTGTTGGTGTTGTTTTTGATGTTGTTGTTGATGTTGTTGTTGATGTCGGTAATATTGTTATTGGTATTTTGTTGATGTTGTTGTTGGTGCCGTTGTTAGAGATCCACGCCTCCACTCACCAATACCCCTCACCAACATCACTCACCAACACCACTCATCACCCCCATTTCACCAGCCCCCCCTTCTCCCCCCCCCCTCCCCACTCACCACTCGCCCAGGGCTTCCAAGCACCTCATGCGAGCGAGCATGAAGTTGACGTTGTTAGGACTCTTCTCTTGCTGCTTCTCGTACGAGGCCAGTGCTCTGGACCAGTCGTGAAGCTTCTCATACCACCTCTCCTGTATCTTCTGTGGTGGCGTGGTGGTGGTGGTGTGGTGTAGTGGTTTAGTTGTGTGGTGGAATGTTGTGGTTGTTGTTATTGTGTGGTGGGTGGTTGTGGTTGTTGTTATTGCGTGGTGGGTGGTTGTGGTTGTTGTTATTGTGTGATGGGTGGTTGTGGTTGTTGTTATTGTGTGGTGGGTGGTTGTTGTTATTGTGTGGTGGGTGGTTGTGGTTGTTGTTATTGTGTGGTGGGTGGTTGTTGTTATTGTGTGGTGGGTGGTTGTTGTTATTGTGTGGTGGGTGGTTTTTGTTATTGTGTGGTGGGTGGTTGTTGTTATTGTGTGGTGGGTGGTTGTTGTTATTGTGTGGTGGGTGGTTTTTGTTATTGTGTGGTGGGTGGTTTTTGTTATTGTGTGGTGGGTGGTTGTTGTTATTGTGTGGTGGGTGGTTGTGGAATGGTCTGGTGGAGGGTTCATGGTCAATAACACCACAAACTTTAATACACTATCACCACTAACCAGAACCACCTTTCACAAAAACCATCACCAAAACACCATCATTAACCCACCCATCCCCTCCAACACCACCTAAACAACACCCACCAAGTCACTCCTGCTTTGTTTCTTAGCGAACTCGAGAACTCCCTGAGCAGCTTCGAACTGTTGCAGCTTGTTGTTGATGCTGTGGTCATTGTGGTGGTGGTTGTCATGGTGGTTGTGGTTGTCATGGTGGTGGTGGTGGTTGTCATGGTGGTGGTGGTTGTCATGGTGGTGGTGGTGGTTATCATGGTGGTGGTGGTGGTTATCATGGTGGTGGTGGTTATCATAGTGGTGGTGGTTGTCATGGTGGTTGTGGTTGTCATGGTGGTGGTGGTGGTGGTTGTCATGGTGGTGGTGGTGGTGGTTGTCATGGTGGTGGTGGTTGTTGTTATGGTGGTAGCGATATTGGTTGTTATAATAGTGGTGGTCATCGTGGTAGTGGTGGTTTAAAGTGGAGAAGTGTGCCAGCGATAGTGCTGGTGGCGTGGTATCGGTGGTAACAGTAGTGGTGGTAGTGAAGCTAGTAGAACGACAGTTGTTGGTGGCAGAGTGAGTGTGGTTGATGGATGAGCAAAAAAAAAAGAAACAACCAATAGCAGCACCTTCTCGAAAAACTCCACCCACCTGAGCAGTGATTCGAGGATCTCATTGGTCGGATTGTTCCTGAACTCCACCTCTTTGAAATGGAGTGCTTTAGCATAGGCTCTGCACTTGAGAGCACTGTCACTCAATTGTGAAAGATCAAGAGGCAAGGAACACTGTGGTGGTGGTGGTAGTCGTTGTGGTGATAGTGGATGTTGGAATGATTGATGTGGCGGTTTGTGGTGGTTGTGAAAATTTCCGAAGGTTTGAACTAACTAATTTTAGCCACACCTCCATCACAGCAACCACAAACCATCTATAAATCTCATCCTATAACCACCAATCACACATACACTCACACACCAATCAAACACTCACACACACACACACACACACACACACACACATCCACATGCACACACCAACTTCTAGCACGTACATTCTCACAATGCTCAATGAACTCCGACAGGTTGAGCATGCACTGGGTCACTTCCAGCGAATCACTCCTCTGCATTGCTGTGCTCATGTTTCTTGCCACCTCCTGTGTTGCGATCGTTGGTGGTTGTTGGTGGCTGTGGTCGTTGGTGGTTGTTGGTGGCTGTGGTCTTTGGTGGCCGTGGTTGTTGGTGGCTGTGGCTGTTGTCGTGAGTGTTGCTGTGTTTTTGGTGGTTGCTGTAATGTTCGTTGGTGTGACGTAGATGTTGGTTGTAGTTGATTTATTTTTGCTGGTTTAATGATTCGGTGCCTGATGGTTGGTTGAATGACTGAAGAAAAAAAAAATAAAAAAAAAAAAATAAAAAAAGAGTGGAAGAGTTGTGGAAGGAGGTGTAGTGGTATGATTGGAAATTAACGTTACCACGTGACCTCTTTTTCCTTGTCATTCAGTTCTGTCCAGCATGACACAAAGGCTGCGTTGAAGAGTTCTCTGTGGAGATGAAGAAAAGGAAGAGAAGTGGAGTATGAGAATGAAGTTGATTTGTGGTGATTAATATGGATGGTCGGATGAACTGATCACCTTCTTTCTCTTCAAAACCTCCTCACTCCTCCTCTAAAGCCCTTTCTGCAGTCCTACACTCAACATAACCGCCTTTCGGTCCTAGCTCCCTACACACCAATCATACGTCTTTCACGTCCCATCCCCGTTCCATCCACATCCACATCCGCATTCACATCCGCATTCACATCCGCATCCACATCCACATCCGCATTCACATCCGCATCCACATCCACATCCCATCCACATCTCCTCCATGCCACCCACTTGGCAAGGGGGTTGTAGCTGTTGGCGAGGGGATGGAGGGTCCTGATGGAGGAGGACGGGGACTGCTTGATCAACTCCATCGTCAGCCTCCGAAGCCAGTCCAGCCAGTCATCTCCACGCTCCCACCTGCTCGCCTGTGTATGTGTGTGTGTGTGTGTGTGTGTGTGTGTGTGTGTGTGTGTGTGTGTGTGTGTGTGTGTGTGTGTGTGTGTGTGTGTGTGTGTGTGTCTGTGTCTAGGGCATAATATGAATCAGATGGCCTTCAGAGACACCTTTTTCAGCGCCTCAGGATCCAGGGCAAGCACGCTCTCAGACGGACTAGAACACTCTTGTCTGTTGTCTGTGTCAGCTTCTTCTTCGGCGATGTTCGACTGTGTGTTTGTGTATATGTTTTCGTGTTTGTGTGTGTGTGTGTGTGTGTGTGTGTGCATGCGTGCGTAGAGCGACTAGCAACTAGCAAACGCCAAGAAAGTCTGAAAGACTGACGGAGTAGTCTATTTTTTGGACGACGTTGTGAGTGTTGGGGACGGAGGGTTGCCTAGAGAAGCAGTCGCGGACGAAGTCAGACAAGGCAAGAGATTTTTGAGGGAGGGTTGACATGGCGACCAGCAAGTTGTCACACTCCTCATGCATCTCCCTCGTCTCCTCCATCACCTGCAATCCGTCCCAAAGACATTTTTTGTTTTTTAATTTCAAAGTTTACTTTTAGTTCTATTTACATTTCCCTACGTGCATGAACATGAAAGCGCAAAAAAGAAAAAAAATGTTTAGCTGGCATGAACGCACATGCAAACACACGTACAAAACACACCTTTTTCACAGTAATGAGGATTCTTGGCGCAAAGTCAGATAGATCCATTTTCTTGCTTAGTTTGTATATAGTCACTAATGCTGTTCTGATGATGGTGGTGTGGTGATGGTGGTGGGTGTGATGATGGTGATGGTGGTGGGTGTGGTGATGGTGGTGGTGATGGGTGTGGTGATGGTGGTGAGTGTGGTGATGTTGGTGAAGGGAGAGGTGGTGTGACGATGATTAAAAAATAAATAAATTTAATAAAATAATTTAAAATAAAAGAAGCGCGAACTTGCGAACAGCGTTGTGGTTGGATGAGTGGTTGATGATGTTGATGATGGGGTTGATGAGGAAGTGGATGTAGTCATCCAGGTGGGTGCCGAAGGACTGCATCGCCTCCATCAACTGGTCGATGAGTGTTGATGAAGGTAGTTGGGTGTGGTGATTGGTGGTTGGGTGTGGTGAGGGTGGTTAGGTGTGGTGATTGGTGGTTGGGTGTGGTGATCGGTGGTTGGGTGTAATGGTAATAGTATAAAAATGAAGTTTTCACAACTTATTTTTGTAATCAACAAACAACTTTCTACTAAAATAAAAAACACCACACAACACCACCACCCCACCACACCACCACTCCACCACACAACACAACATCCCACAACACAAGAACACCACCACCACACCATACCACGACACCACACCACAACACCACACAACACACCACACAACAACACCACTACACAATAGCCCCACCAACAGCCCCATCAACAGCACCACCAACAGCGAGTGAGTTAGGCTTGGTGGGACTGCTCTCCTCCTGCTTGAAGGTCTTCATAAAGAGGGGCACGAAGTGAGGCAGGTACTTTCGGAACTCACACTCCATCGACGACACGATCGACTCGAGCAGCCGGATGATCGGTGCTGTCAGTCCCGAGTCGGTCTGCCAGAGGCTCTGTGGTTAGTGTTGTGTGGTTGTTGTTGTTGTTGTGGTGGTTGTTGTTGTGGTGGTGGTTGGTGTTGTGGTGGTTGTTGGTGTTGTGGTGGTTGCTGTTGTTGTGAGGCTTGTTGTGAGGTGGTTGGTGTTGTGGTGGTTGTTGGTGTTGTGGTGGTTGCTGTTGTTGTGAGGCTTGTTGTGAGGTGGTTGGTGTGGTGGTGGTTTTTAGTGTGGTGGTTGTTGTTGTGGTGGTGGTTGGTGTTGTGGTGGTTGTTGTTGTGGTGGTGGTTGGTGTTGTGGTGGTTGCTGTTGTTGTGAGGCTTGTTGTGAGGTGGTTGTGATGTGATATGGTGTTTTGGTGTAATTGTGGAGATGTTATATGTTGGAAAAACTTCAAATGAAAAATAGTAAACGAAAATTTGAAACAAAGAGCAGCGAACAATTAAAACAAACAAAAAAGGAGAAAAGATAAACAGACAAAGAATGGCGAACAAAGAAAGCAGACGTGGATGAGGATGAAGATGTCTGGGAGGTAGGACTTGATGTACTGTTTCATCACTCTCACCACCACCGCCATGTTCGACAGCAGCAACTGCACGAGAAACATTGAAAAGTTTCGAACTAAAAGTAAAACTGTTCCATGAACTTGTATCTAATTAGCTATAAAATTTTAATTCAATCATTTAAGAAAAAGAAGAAGAATAATAATAATAATAATAATAATAATAATAATAATAATAATAATAATAATAATAATAATAATAATAATAATAATAATAATAATAATAATAGTAATAATAATAATAATAATAATAATAATAATAATAAAATAATAATAATAATAATAATGAGAATAATAATAATAATAATAATAATAATAATAATAATAATAATAATAATAATAATAATAATAATAATAATAATAATAATATCAATAATAATAATAAATCCAATTTGTAAATAATTTGAAAAAAATTAAATTCAAAAGGTGTAGAAATTGTTTTCACTCATACGAGTGTGAAGGTGGTGAGTGGAGGCGCCGAAGGCACACAAGACGCACCTTCTTGAACTCCACGTCGGCAGACGTCTTGATGAGGTCGCAGTAGAGAGGCAGCACCTTGACCAGGAAGTCCAGGCCCCTGAAGCCCAGGTCCTTGAGGCACAAGCATGACGGACGATCAATGTATGTATGTTTATGTAGACTCCTTAATATATAGTAGTTTAATATTATCAATTATATCATGATGCATATTTCAAGTTACTTCATTAATTTTGAGGATACAGAATGTACATACATGAATATTAAGTGTACAATTACAGTTACAATTTGTTTGCCATCTATTTTCATATATTTCCTCGTGACATTGCATACGACACAAGTACATGCGATGGACGAGACATTGCATACGACACAAGTACATGCGATGGACGAGACATTGCATACGACACAAGTACATGCGATGGACGAGACATTGCATACAACACAAGTACATGCGATGGACGAGACATTGCATACGACACAAGTACATGCGATGGACGAGACATTGCATACGACACAAGTACATGCGATGGACGAGACATTGCATACGACACAAGTACATGCGATGGACGAGACATTGCATACGACACAAGTACATGCGATGGACGAGACATTGCATACGACACAAGTACATGCGATGGACGAGACATTGCGTACAACACAAGTACATGCGATGGACGAGACATTGCGTACGACACAAGTACATGCGATGGACGAGACATTGCATACGGCACAAGCACATGCGATGGACGAGACATTGCGTACGACACAAGTACATGCAATGTGGCGGCAACCTTGAAGATGCACGAGATGGCGGAGACGACGGAGGTGTGATGGCTGGCCAGAGAGGGCTCCTTGAGCATCCTGATCAGGGTGCTCACTGCCACCGCAGGGTAGAACTCCGTCAGATTGCAGCCGCCCATCGTCACCAACAACTCGTTCGAACTTATCTCTGTGCGCGTGTGTGTGTGTGT
>OX387246.1:13086028-13113528 GCA_947562095.1 Branchellion lobata | reverse complement strand
GTGGTTGGTAGTAGTTGTTTTGTGTGGTTGGTGGTGGCTGTAATTGATAACAATAATCAATCTTCCAATATTTTTATATAAAATAATCATCATAATCCAAAATGGCTTGGTGGAGTCCAAATGATGATTTATTCAGGTGGAGGAGTACTTGAAGAAGAAGAGTCGGGGACAAATGGCGGAAAGACGGGGAAGGATGGAGAGGAGGCAGTGGTGGATACGGGCCTGCTTCGAGTGCTTCTGCTTCAGCACGTTCACTGTCAACTGCCGTGTGGGAGGGATGAAGGGTGGGTGAGAATGGTGAAAGGGGTGGAAAGTGGAAAAGGTGAGAAAAAGTGGGTGTGAAAGGAATGAGAAGCAGGTGGAAGAGGTATTGGTGGGATGGGCAGGACGGAGAACATGGAAAATGCTGAGAGGTTTAAAGGGTGGGAACGTAGAAGAGGAGATCACTAAAAATCCTCCACAACCAAGTGACACTTTCCAGGACCACGCCTCCGACATTTCACTCACAAATAACGCAGCACCACAAATATGTCATCATCACCACTAATCCTCTTCCTCCCCCATCACCACCCACCCTCAGAATGTTGTTTGAGATCAGCTTCTTGATGTTTCTACTCTCACATACCCTCAGCACAGCTTCATCATCGTCAGCATCCTCATCGTCGTCGTCATCTCTTTTCTCTTTCGTCAGCGTTTCTATGTTGGTGTACCCTTTGAGAAGACTTTTGTCCTGTTTATGTGTATGTATGTATGTTTATGTGTATGTATGTATGTTTATGTTTATGTATGTATGTTCATGTGTATGTATGTATGTTTATGTGTATGTATGTATGTTTATGTGTATGTATGTGTGTTTTTGTGTATGTGTGTTGTTGTTTATGTATGTATGTGTTCATTCGTTTCTACATGTTTCAATGTGATAAGGAGTAATAATGATTAGTGTGATAAGTAATTAATGAAACTTATTATTGTTTTGATATTTTTATTCATTATTTTTATTATTGATGACGTCAGACCCTTTTGTAGGCCTCCACCCTTGGTTCGCTCAAAAGCACTCGCTCTTCTCTTGAACACAAAAGCTGCAATCATTGCCATCAATACATCATTAAAATTAAAAAAAAAAAAAAAAAATAATAATGAGAATAATAATAATAATAAACTAATTATTATTATATCTCTACCATCTCCAAAATCCCTACTTCCCCACACCTGTACAGTCCGGTCACATGAGGCAAACAGTTCCTGCAGGATGAGGAGGCTGGCGTGGTTCCAATCCTCCAGATCGCTCTTCCAACGCACCCCCTCCTGTGGACACGCCTTCTCCAACTCATCCATGCATTGCTGGTGGTGGGGTTGGTGGTGTTGTGGTTGGTTGTGGTGTGGTAAGTACTGGTTGGTGATGGTGTGGTTAGCAGGGGTTGGTGGTGGTGTGGTTAGCAGTGGTTGGTGATGGTGTGGTTAGCAGTGGTTGGTGGTGGTGTGGTTGGCAGTGGTTGGTGGTGGTGTGGTTAGCAGTGGTTGGTGATGGTGTGGTTGGCAGTGGTTGGTGGTGGTGTGGTTAGCAGTGGTTGGTGATGGTGTAGTTAGCAGGGGTTGATGATGGTGTGGTTGGCAGTGGTTGGTAGTAGTGTTTAAAAATACTGGTACTGTGCTGGTGTGGTTCTAAAAATGGCTCCTCTACCCACAACAACCACCAGCAGAACCTGATAGTAGGGGGGCTGGACATGTGATTGGGCCTCCCTCTGAACAGCTATTTTTAGAAAAGCTCTCAAAGCTGCTGCAGCTGCTTCTCTCAGTGCTGGTTTCTGGAGGGTTATTTATAGAAAGGTGATAGTCTATATTACTTTTATTACTATTGCTGGTATGATTACAGATGAACATCACCATAAGTTAATTATTTGAGCTTTTGATTAATATTAACTTCTATGTGGTGTTCAGTTTTTGCTCGTGTCTGATAAATCATTATTTATCAATTTTTAATTCATATTCTTTGGTTGGTACTTTTTTATTTTTCAATTTATTTAATTTTAAATGAAGCTCTTGTTTACTTTTGGTTCTCTGATGGCGATAAAGATGGCCATGAAGCAGTGTTGGAGGTGTTGAGAGAAAAGTGAAGGAAGTTTCTTTGCTAGTTCTTCAAGCACCAGCACCTGAAGTGTGATGTTCCGAGTCGTTAAATACATTGCAGAAGAATAAAATTGAGTTTTTATAGTTATATATAGAAGCATTGTAAAAATGACAGTTTGAAACTTCAAACACCATGGAATACCATTTTTAAAATTGAAAACATAATGAATGAAAATATATTTGATGGGAACACTTACAGAAGAGTACATGTGTTCGGACTTTTCTGAGTAGAGAAGAGCGTCGCATGCTTGTGTGATTTCCTTTTCAAAGAAGTCCTTAGAAGTGCTCACCAAAGCAACAGCAATTTTACCAAAAGTGGTCACAGCCACCTTCACCACGTCTGAGTTACTAGATAGAAGGGTCCTCTTGAGGGGCTCGAGTAGGTCTTCTAACCTTCCTTTGTTGCATAAGTCCGAATCTATGAGAACGTCTGACAAATTGAGGAACAAAAATTAATAGAGCTATTCAGTATATGAAAGTTTATAAATTGGTTTAAATTCTCATGAAAGTGAATCAGCTCAAGCCTACTCAAAGACAGTAGAGATTCAATCCTCTTTGAATGATCTTCAATTTCTAGAATGCGCTTGAATTTTGTGAGAAAAAAATCGATATCTTTGTTTATATCTTCTTCGCTCTGGGATCTGGACTCATTCTGCAGGTATGCCTCGAGCTCCGTACTACTTAAACTTTCTATAATTCCAGGACTAAAAACCATTTTGTTATATGATAAATGACAGTTTGAAAATTTATCTCATTTTTGTTTTAAGATAGTACTGTTATCATCGACTTTAGTCTTCAATAGAAGTTAATTAAATGTAAACTTAACTTCCAAATGTCATTGATATTTCTATATTTGATAAGAAAACTAATAATTAATCATTCTATTAAAATTTATAAAAGGATGTCAAAAAGTTTAAGTTTGCAGTTTAATACGGTTTTTGAATGACTTTAAAACAATGAAATAAAAAATATAATGTTTTTTTCAACTATACAATCAAAGAAATGTGTATTTTCAGTTCAATACAAAGAGTTTTTATAATTTGTATTGCTTTTACTTTTAATCAGTCAGAACTTGTAAAATATTTAGCGATGCTTGTCAGAACTCTAATCCGTGGTGGCAAATTTGCTACCAATCTGAAAAAAGTCACTTCAACAAATTTGAGCAATTCATATATTTTTTTGAGCAGCTTTTCAAATAAAAAGTTTTTTTCAACCCTTTCTCTAACCGAGTCTTCAACCCAGTTTTCCAAAATTGGAAAGAATTCTTTATCAGATGGAGATACATATCTTAACCAAGAGGATTACTACGTTGATGGGAAAAAAGGTAGTTTTACACTGCAACTTTTCTGCACTTATATCCATGCTGAACCTCTATTCGGCACTTCAGTTGCTTTCTTTGGTGCTTTATATTAATAATGCTAATGGTAATAAAAATAATAATAATCATTATATAAATCCAATCTTTAAAGCGCCAAGGAAAGAGATTGAGGCTTTTTATGAGTAAGAATGTATTCATTTAAAAACTCGAATGTTTATATAAGCTTATTAAGCATTTTTAACTTCAAACGTTCAAATAAAAGATTTTGAAAACAGTTTTAACTAGTTGTTTCACTTTCCCTAGTTTTCATGGAGGTGTATGGTTGCCAGATGAACCACAATGATGCAGAGATTGCCAATTCCATCCTGGTTTCCTCTGGATACAAAATAGTTGACAACATCAACAATGTTAGAACATCTGTGAAAAAAACTTCAAAATATTTTCCAGTAATCAATCCTATTCAGTGCTCATTTCACTCACCACCCACACCAAATTCACACCACACTTCAACCCATCCATCCTCTCTAGAGTGATGTGGTGTTGCTGATGACGTGTTCCATCAGGGAGGGAGCAGAGCAAAAGATTTGGCGACGCCTTGACTTCCTTTCTGGCATAAAAAGATCGCGTGTCAAGAGGGGTCAACATGGACCTCAGATCGGCATTCTTGGTCACATGCTCAACCTAATACAATACAATACAAAAACGAATATTATTATAGTGGCATTAAAACTAACTGCACTTTTATCTCATTACTCATTCAAAATTTTCAATTTTTTGTTAATATTTTATTTCCATTTTTGAATTCATTTCATAATATCATAATGATCATCGTCATTGTCTTCTTCACTTTAGGCTGCATGGCAGAGCGTCTGAAGATGAAAATCTTGCAAGACAACAAGGACGTTGACCTCATTTGTGGACCTGACTCGTACAGGTGCAAATAACAATGACAATAATACAAATGATTTTCATGATGAGAGTGAACAAATCACCATTCATTCTAAATTCTTTCATTTCATTATTATTATTATTATTATTATTATTATTATTGTTATTTTAATTATTATTATTATTCATTCGATGAATTTTGTTTGTTTGTTATGATTCTGATTATTATTTTCTTGACACCTAGGTCGCTACCACGTTTGCTCCATGACTCCTCCAATGGCCAAGCTGCAGGTGCTGCTGTGTCACTCACCTGAAACCACTTCTCTCAATAAAAACTATCACCATCATTAACATCATCATCATCGTCATCATCATCATCATCATCATCATCATCAAATTCATTTTAATTTTTATCATCACCAGCTAATGTGCTTCTCTCATTGGATGAGACCTATGCGGACATTCAACCAATTAGAAGAAGCCTCAACTCCCCGTGTGCTTATGTGTGGGTGGAAGGAAGAGGGAAGGAAGAATATTGGGTTGATGAGGCGAATGGGGGTGATGGTCGATAAAAAGAATAGGAATGATGATGATGATGGGGAGAAGGAGGAGGAGGATGATGATGATGATGATGATGATGAGGATGAGGATGAGGAAGAAGAGGATTGGAGCAAGCACCACTACACAGTTCGATCATGCGGGGCTGCAACAACATGTGCACATACTGCGTGGTGCCCTTCACCAGGGGCCGAGAGAGGAGCAGGCAGCTGGAGTCCATTGTGGAGGAAACCAGGAGGCTGGTGGATCAGGTTGGGTGCATGGATGCATGGATGCATGGATGGTTGAATGGTTGACTGGTTAATTAGTTAGTTAGTCAGTTGGTTGGTAGGCAAATGGAAATTGGTTGCAGGATCAGACGGCTGGTTCCTTGATAATACATAAGGTTCACATGTTAAGATGTGGTAATGAGGCTTTTGATAGGTTTAAGTTATTACTCTTCAACCAACCAACCATCAACACACCAATCAACTATTCAAAATAAACAGCCAACCAACCATCGACTAGGGTGTCAAGGAGATCACTTTATTGGGCCAGAATGTCAACAGTTACCATGACAACTCGGCTTCTGAGCATTTCCATTCGCTGTCAGCTACGGACAGGGCGGGATTTAAAACTGTCTACAAAAGCAAGTCCCACAAATCAGGTGCTCAATCAAAAGGACCATCATTGTCATCATCATCACCATCATCATCATCACCATCATCACCATCATCATCATCATCATCATCATCATCATCATCATCATCATCATCATCATCAGCACCAAACCACCACCAGGTGTTTACAGGTTTGTGGACTTGTTGGATCATGTGTCGAGGGTGGATGGGGAGGTGAGGGTGAGGTTCACATCACCCCATCCTAAAGACTTCCCCGATGAGGTGGGTGGTTTGGTGCATCCATTCACCCCAATCCATTCACCACCTCCCGTCATTCATTCCATCATCTTTCTTTCCACCACAATTATCACACCATTCTATCACAATCATTCCACCTTTCATCCCACCGCCATCATCCATCTCACAACCACCACCACCAATCAGATGTTACAGTTGATAGCGGAGCGGAGTAACGTGTGCAAGCACATCCACATCCCAGCACAGAGCGGCAGTGACGGCGTGCTGGAGAGGATGGGCAGAGGTTACCAGAAGTCCTTGTACCTACAGGTGGTGCAAGCAATCAGGCACTCACTGCCTGGTTGGTGGCGTTTGTTGTTGTGGCTGTTGTGGTTGTTGTTGTTGTTGTGGTTGTTTTTGTTGCTGTTGTGGTGGTGGTGGTGGTTGTTTCTGCTGCTATTGTGGTTGTTGATTCTGTTTCTATGGTTGCTGCTATCAATGTTGCTGTCATATCACCCTCATCATCATCATCATCATCATCATCATCATCATCATCATCATCATCATCATCAGCACCATCATCATCATCATCATCATCATCATCATCATCATCATCATCAGGAGTCTCCCTATCAAGTGACTTCATAGCGGGCTTCTGTGGGGAAAGCGAAGAGGACCACCAACAAACATTGTCTCTGATGGAGGAGGTGGCGATGGGTTCTTTTGTAAAATAATAATTTTTATTGTTTTATTATAATAATAATAATAATAATTATTATTATTATTATTATTATTGTTATTATTATTATTATTATTATTATTATTATTATTATTATTATTATTATTATTATTATTATAACTCTTTATTCATCATTGAATAACGAGGTTGCATTATTTGATTAAATCAATCAAATTATTTTATTTATTCATTCGATAAATAAACGAAGTACTGAAATCTGCAGGTGAAATACAACATGGCTTTTTGTTTCCCATACAGCATGAGGGAGGTTGGTGGAGGCTGTGGAGTGAATTTTATCCTTCGTTTGTGTTACTATTTGTAGTAGTAGTAGTAGTAGTAGTAGTAGTAGTAGTAGTAGTAGTAGTAGTAGTAGTAGTAGTAGTAGTAGTAGTAGTAGTAGTAGTAGTAGTAGTAGTAGTAGTAGTAGTAGTAGTAGTAGTAGTAGTAGTAGTAGTAGTAGTAGTAGTAGTAGTAGTAGTAGTAGTAGTAGTAGTAGTAGTAGTAGTAGTAGTAGTAGTAGTAGTAGTAGTAGTAGTAGTAGTAGTAGTAGTAGTAGTAGTAGTAGTAGTAGTAGTAGTAGTAGTAGTAGTAGTAGTAGTAGTAGTAGTAGTAGTAGTAGTAGTAGTAGTAGTAGTAGTAGTAGTAGTAGTAGTAGTAGTAGTAGTAGTAGTAGTAGTAGTAGTAGTAGTAGTAGTAGTAGTAGTAATAGTAGTAATAGTAGTAGTAGTAGTAGTAGTAGTAGTAGTAGTAGTAGTAGTAGTAGTAGTAGTAGTAGTAGTAGTTGTAGTAGTAGTAGTAGTAGTAGTAATAGTAGTAGTGATGGTGATGGTGATGGTGATGGTGATGGTGATGGTGATGGTGATGGTGATGGTGGTTGTAGTAGGTGTGAGGATAGTATTCAGTAAACATCGCCTGCGCCTGTATCATGATGATTAGCAAGCAGGCTTCAAAACATGCGGCTCAGGGTTGAGCTGAGGTTTGAAATGTACAAATCGCTAGCTCAAAGTACAGATGCCGTGCTACAGTATCCAGTCTCCTAGTAGCCCACAGCGGGTTAAACCGTTTCATGGGAGCGCCTTTGAACAAAGAGCTAGAAAGCGCTGTACAAATTCTAGTGAATAAATAAACTAATCTGATTGTTTTCACAAAATTTACTTTTAGTTCTTCACCTCCTCTTCAGAAAACGAGAGCCTATCACCGCTTGCAAGACGACGTACCACGTGACGTCAAACTCAGACGGGCCCAAGAATTGGTCGATGTATTCAGGTCAGGAGCTGATCTACTTAACAAAGCCCTCATTGGCTCGGTGCAGTTGGTGCTTGTGGAAGGGGTGAGTTGGTGCTTGTGCATCAAAATATTTTCTCCGTTTTTATTTTTTTTCGTCTTTTTCATTGATATTATCATTTTTTCATTATGTTTTTATACCCCATTGAAACTGCTTAAATTGGCTATTCAATTAATTTTTTTTAATTTTTATAGATTGGTTTCTTCCATTTTATTATTATTCTATTCAAACGATTCATTTTGATAATTGAAAACTTAAATTTGAATTGCACTATGATCAAATCAAAGTGCATTCAACTTGAAACAACGTTTACTTTTCAAAATACTTGGACCAGTTTTCCAAGCGCTCGGAGGCCTTCGTGACGGGGAGGTCAGACGGCAACACCAAAGTGGTTCTCCCCAGACACTTCACCCCTCCTCCCTCTCATCATCTCTCTTCTCCTTCTTCTCATCATCTTTCCCCTCTTCCTTCTCACCATTCTTTTCATTCATTTGGTGATGAAACCTTTCACGGTGACAATTTTCCTTCTTCCGGTGATGGCTCATCTTCTTCCGGTACAGAAATCAAAAGTGGAGACTATGTCGCAGTCAAAGTAAGGGAGGATTTTTTGAAGTTGAGATGGGTCAAGATATATACATATATATTTTTTCATGTGTGTATTTGCAGAACATATGTTCGTTTATGTTTGTATATACATCGAAACTCTACAGGTTTAATGCCACCATGATAATATTCCCACTAGTATTGTATTATATTAATGTATAAAAATTATACAATCCAGTGTTTGATGATTTCCCACAGATCACCTCTGCCACGTCTCAGGTGCTCCATGGTACTCCTCTACACCTCACTTCTCTCTCTAGCTTCCACGCCACCAACCACCGCCTCGACACTCCCTCATTCTCTCAAGCCATTTACTGATAAACTAATATATTTTTTTTTATATCTTAAATGTCTTTCGATTGTTTAGCCCTTATACTTCATAATAAAATTGAGCGCCTTTGAAGATGGTGCTAAAGGGCGCGTTACAAATGTTTTGATTAGATTAGATTAAAATGAAGAAAGCAAGTGTTGATAATACAAAATGTTTCTGATGATTCAACAAAAGCTCCCGGCTTCCAAGTGTTATGAGTCAATGACAACTTAGTTGTTCAATAACAAATTATGTAGCGCAGAGTTCATACATTTCAAAAGCTCTTGTTCTATCTAGTTTTTAACATTCCCAGAGTTTGTCTATGAGTGCTTTTGATAAATTTCAAAATTTCATGTTTCAAATGTTTTGTAAGTTCTAAAGGTTGTTTCTCGACTTCACTTTTACACGCTTACCTAGATTGCTATGTGGCTGGAGCTCGAACATTGAACATTGAATTAAAATTGCCACTTTTTAATTTAAAAAATGCAGTTTGACATCAGAAGGTGAGCTTTTTTTCGTTGTCAGTGAAATGTTTGTTTTTATTTAAGATTTTTATTTTTATTGTTTGATTACTGCATTTTATTATTTTTACTTTCCTTTATAGCATACTTTTTCATAAATTTAATTTTGCAATTTGGTGTCTTCAATCAACTTTCCGATCAATTCAACACCCATCAATCCCTCTGAATGAACAAGAAAACCTTCAAATTATTCCCAACAGGATTAATCTAATCTAATCTCGTATAATCAAAGCATTTCAGAGCGCTTTCCAGCATCTTGTTCAAAGATATAACAAAGTTTAAAGCTTGTACCATTCACACTGCACCAAACCACAGGCTGGACATCTACCGCAAAGTGCCGAAGGACCTGACTCAGCCCACGTACACCGGTGCCTTCATCTCCATCGTCGCCTGCCTCTTCCTCGCCTACCTATTCGTCGCTGAGTTCTACCTCTTTCTCAAACCTCAAGTGTTGGATTCTTATCAAATATTTTCGAATTTTTATTAACATTTTAATTCATTCTCATTGTTTTTTCATTTATTCATCCGTATTGAATTTTTTATGTTTATTTTTTCATCGTTCTTTGATTTTTTTTTTCAATAATTAATTTTTAATTATTCAAGCATTTAAATTATTTCACACATTCATTGAATTTATCTTGTCTTTTTCTCACAATACTTTTTTTTAAATTTATCACCCCTTAACCGTTCTAAAGATTTTTTGATGTGTTCTCTCGGTCCTTCTATCGATTCTCATTAACATATTCGATAAGCCTTCCAAACAAACATTTTCATTTCTTTTTGTTTTCACTAGCAAATAACTATATCTCTTTTCAATGGGTTCTTTCTAGCTCATCTTTTCTTTGATGAAAAACTAACTTTTAGTTATCTGTTCATTCATTCATCTACCCGTTCATTCATTCATCTACTCGTTCATTCATTCATCTACCCGTTCATTCATTCATCTACTCGTTCATTCATTCATCTACCCGTTCATTCATTCATCTACCCGTTCATTCATTCATCTACCCGTTCATTCATTCATCTACCCGTTCATTCATTCATCTACCCGTTCATTCATTCATCTACCCGTTCATTCATTCATCTACCCGTTCATTCATTCATCTACCCGTTCATTCATCCATCTACCCGTTCATTCATCCATCTACCCGTTCATTCATTCATCTACCCATTCATTCATCCATCTTTTATCTATTGTTTGATCGTCTAATCTTTTATCTATTAGCAATTTATTATCCGTATTCCCATTCTTTTATTCGCTCTTCTGGCCTTCCACTTATCCATCCATTTGTTATCCATCTATCGACAATCCAGCTTTTGACTATTCACATACCTTTTATCTATCCATCTATCATCCATACAGTCGTTACTCACCCATCTGTTATCCATCCAGAATCTATCCCGCTATTTTCCAGCTATCCGTTCATCCATCCATTTATTTGCCCAACTTTCCATTACTTCAATTATTCGTTCATTTATCCACCCATTCATCCATCCATCCATCCATCCACCCACCCATCCATCCATCCATCCACACATCCATCCATCCATCAATCCATCCATCCATCCATCCACCCACCCACCATCTATCCACCCACCCATCCATCCATCCATCCACACATCCATCCATCCATCAATCCATCCATCCATCCAGCCTCTCAGACTTGTACGTGGCGGACCCCAGTCTTTCCTTGAACAGGATAGATGTTCACCTCGACATCTCCCTGCCCCGCATGAAGTGCATCTGTTAGTCGCACCCAAGTCACACTACAAAACTTGTCCATACTTTGTTATTCTAATTATTCATTGATTATTTAATTCCAATTAATAATCTTAATTGACAATTTAATTGACTAATTAATACTTAAACGACGCCCAACGATTGGTTGGAACATGTGGTAGAACTGTCAGAGCGGCATCAGCGGGTGGTTCAATTCATCAGCTTGTCCCGCCACTCTTATGGACTTTTTACAGCTATTCACGATTTCAACGTTGCACGCCAACCATTAATAGCCACATACACTCGTCACTCAAAGTTGAAAAAACCAGTTCTAAGCTCGATTCCCGCTTTTGTCCCACAATAAAATCAATGTCTGCGCTGACTCACATGTATCAGACGCTTTGCTGAAGTTGTTCAGCGCTATATCCAAACAAGTCAAACTTTATTAGCTAAGAATTACGAAGACTGGCTCAGTTCAAACTACTTCTTACAAACTTGAACAATCATTTCAGTTCCCACCCGCTTTGTTTTCCACCTTCCCACCCGCTCTCTCCTCCACCTTCCCATCCGCTCTCCCCTCCACCTTCCCATCCCTCCTCATCACCCATTCATTTCCCTCTCCTCTTAGACATTGGGCTGGACATTCAGGACGAATCAGGCCGTCATGAGGTGGGCTTCGTGGAAAATACGGTGAGGCAGCCGCTAGGAGAAGAAGGCTGTCGCATGACCGCCAGCTTCAAAATCAACAGGGTTCCTGCAACTCACATCTTTGCTTCCGAAGATATTGATTCTATGCTAACATATTTATAAGATATATTTTCTATAATTTATTCAAATAGTAACTTGATTATCTTTTTTTCTGTATGCTAATTTCAATATACTGTATGAAAGAACAGATGTGAATAGTGTTGTATGCGCCTTTGAACATAATGCTGAAGGGCGCATTAGACATTTCTTGATTAGATTAGATGCACGGATGCCTGCACCTTTCTGCTACGCCAAAGAGGGTTTCCCTGCTTTCTTTCATTTCCATTCCACCACTCACCTCTTCCAGCTGCCTGGCAACTTCCACCTTTCCAGCCACTCTTCCGAGGAGCAGGTCTGTGTGCAGCGTCACCACTTGATAAGTCCTTTTGAAGTTTATTTAGCGCTTAAGTAGCATTGTTTGAAATCTCTTCCACGCACTATAAGCGGTTAGTTGAAATTGTATGTGTAATTTTTAATTGAATCGGAGCTAATCAAAGCATTTGTAAAGCGCCTTTGAGCCTTTTGTTCAAATGATCACAACCAACGTTGAAACTCAACATTCCTTTATAATTTTTTAATATTTTTTATTCATTTAATAGCAAAAAACTAAAAATCGCATTTTAGTTTTAGTGAATTTAAAAAAATATTTTCTGTTGAAATATTCAATAGATGTCTCTTTTCAATATCCTTTACCTAATTTATCTTTTCAATTTATGGGTTTCAATTCCAGCCAGATAACCCAGACACCTCTCACGTCATCAACTCTCTCTACTTCGGGAACGCCTCTTCATACGTGCGTCTGCAGTTCCTTGATATACTCAATTCATCGTGCCACTCATACTCAACAGATTATTTCTATTAGATTTTTGATTTTTTTTCAAAACTTTATTCTCAATTTTTTCATACAATAGAATTTGAAAAAGTACCTTTGTAAGTTGAACTTTGTTCAACATGTGATCGTTTTCAATCAATTGTGATTTCTGCTAGTTTGAATGATCGAATCGAAATAATTTGATGCTTATTCAAGGATTGATGTTTGCTTATTCTTGATTGAAACATTGATTGACCTCTCAGTCGCTTCACGAGGAAAAACTCACAAACACCTTTACTTCTCTCAAGAATCTCTCCCATCTAGACAGCGATCGTTGGTGATGATGATGATGATGATGATGATGATGATGATGATGATGATGATGATGATGATGATGATGATGATGATGATGATGATGATGACGATGATGATGATGATGACGATGATGATGATGATGATGATGATGATGATGATGATGATGATGATGATGATGATGATGATGATGATGATGATGATGATGATGATGATGATGATGATGATGATGATGATGATGATGATGATGATGATGATGGTAGTGATCTTTTCAGCCTTCTTCCATCAATCTTTCCATTATTCTCATTATAACCATTTTACCATCATTTTTTCACCACCATCTTTTCATCTTTCCACCACGCAGCCCTCAGCACTCACGAGTACTTGTTGAAGATCGTGCCATCCCACATCGAGGATGGCTATGGAGACCTCATCCATCAGGCCTACCAATACACCTATGCTCATCGGGTTGGTGCTTGGGATGGCCGTCATCGCCATCATCTTTTTCGTCATCATCGACATCATCATAGTTATTCTTGTAATCATCATCGTCGTCATCATCGTCATCGTTGTCATCATCATCATCATCATCATCATCATCATCATCATCATCATCATCATCATCATCACCATCATCATCATCATCATCATCATCATCATCATCATCATCATCATCATCATCATCATCATCATCATCATCATCATCATCATCATCATCATCATCATCATCATCATCATCATCATCATCATCATCATCATCATCATCATCATCATCATCATCATCATCATCATCATCATCATCATCATCATCATCATCATCATCATCATCATCATCATCATCATCATCATCATCATCATCATCATCATCATCATCATCATCATCATCATCATCATCATCATCATCATCATCATCATCATCATCATCATCATCATCATCATCATCATCATCATCATCATCATCATCATCATCATCATCATCATCATCATCATCATCATCATCATCATCATCATCATCATCATCATCATCATCATCATCATCATCATCATCATCATCATCATCATCATCATCATCATCATCATCATCATCATCATCATCATCATCATCATCATCATCATCATCATCATCATCATCATCATCATCATCATCATCATCATCATCATCATCATCATCATCATCATCATCATCATCATCATCATCATCATCATCATCATCATCATCATCATCATCATCATCATCATCATCATCATCATCATCATCATCATCATCATCATCATCATCATCATCATCATCATCATCACCACAGCAAATGGTAATAAGTCACGGCCACCACATGTCTCCTGTCATTCTTTTCAGGCATGATCTCAACCCCATATCCGTCAGGTGGGTGAGGGCTTGAAAGAGTTGGTGGGGGGGGGGGGGGGGGTGAAATAGTTGGTGGATAGGTAAAGAGATGGGTTGGTGAAGGAGAATAAGGCTGAATAGTGGATTGAATTGTTAAACGAAAGGTCTTCAAAAAGATGAGTGAGTGAGTGAGTGAGTGGGTCGCATTGGGTAACCATCAGCAAGTGTGTATCTTGTTCCACCAACCCATGTACAATGCAATGTTGCGTACTAATGCAGTATTCCCTCAATGATGACGACCACTCCACGCAGATACGTCTACACCAGCAAGCCCATCTACACCTTCCTCACCACGGTGCTTGCCCGTTCAATACCACTCATCCTCTTTCCTCACACCATCACTCACCATCTCATTTGCTCACCACAATTACCATCCTCCTTTCCTTCATTCACCACAATTTCCTATCATCACCACTCAGCCATTTCATTTCCAGCATCACCACACTACACCACTCTACACCACTACCCTCCAGGTGTGCGCCATCATAGGGGGGACATTCACCGTGGCAGGCATCATTGACTCCCTCCTCTTCAGTGCCTCTGAAGTTGTCAAAAAGTTCCAAATGGGGAAACTGAGCTAGGGAGCATGGTGGAAGCAGTGTGATGAAAGGATGGTGGTAGGAAAGACTTGGGACGAATTAAAGGAAGGTAGTGTGAATAGGTGGTAGGTGGAGGCTGAAGGAAGAAGGTGGTGGAAGGGTTACTGGAATTGTTTTACCATCGAAACATGAAATTAATTTCAATTAAAATAATTAAATTTGATCGGCTTTTTTTAATGACTCGTTTAATTAAAATTAATTAGGATGTTTATGCTTATGTACTTCTGAATTTTTTTTGTCTTTTCTTTTGAGATCTTCTACTTATTCCCATTTTTTGAAAATACCTTCTGATACTACTTATGCTAAATATGCACTTTCTTACTGTGGGATTCCTTTTATGGAACTCTCTTCCTACCAATCTCACCTCTATTACTTCTCTACTTTCATTTTGTAAAGCCCTTAAAACTTTCTTTAAACAGTTCGTAGCAGAGCGCTCATGTACAGTGTGGATCAGCGCTATACAAATGATTTGATTAAATTAAATTTCCCTGTTCACTTTTCACATCTTGGCTCTTAGAAGTGTTCAGACTTGCCCCTGGAGACTTCAACTCCCGATGGGCGCATATCACCTCAAATCATCATGTTTAGACATTTTTGAAATTCAACATCTTTTTCGGCCCTTTATTTCTGCATTTCACCTCTAATTTTTCCAAATAAGTCTTCCATACTAAATTATATAGTCTACAATTTTTTCATTATGTTTTGTTTTGGTAGACAATTTTATTTTTTTTACATAAATTAGTTTTTTCTTCAACACTATGTTTTGGTTCTGATTCGTTCGACTGCTCTTTCAATTGCTGTTATACACTTAAATTACAATATACACTAACATTATTTTTATCTGACTACTTTGGTGCCTTAAGATATTTCAATTCTCCAGTTGATCGTATGAGATTTTTTTCGAGCCTTTATGCATACATTTCTTTTTCTTGGAAAGCTTAGGTTTACATGTTTGGTGGATGTTTCAAGTCTATTTTATTCAATCTTCACATAGCACCAAGTAATTTGATCTGTTAAAATTTTCAAATAAATTTATTTAGAGTTACTGATTTTGTTTTTCAGTATTTTTTGAAACAATCTAGACAAACGCTGGAAATGGTACAAAACATAGTAAAAAATCAAATAATGGAAAAAAAATCAACAGTAACCGAATGTCATAAGAAATGTCAATTGTCTGTCGCTAGATATCAAAAATTGACTACTGAATCAAATTTATGAAGATCAAAAAATTTTAAAAATTGTAGATAAACATAACTTTACTAATAAATCGATTATGTTTTACAACATCATTAGGCACTATTTTTAACAATTTGAGTTTTTTTTATACTTTCTCATAAATTCAACATTTGAAGGAATAATCAGTCTGTAGTAGGCCTAAGAATCATTATTGAAATATTTTTGAAAACAAATTTAATAAATGAATAAATTTTTCTGTGAGTATTATTTTTTTATTAAAAAAAAGTGAAATTATTCATGAAAGAGAAACCATAGACAGCTTAGAAAAGCTAATAATAAATAACATGGAACTATCCTATGCTTAAAGGTCTTCAGATAGGAAAAGTGGGTAAATTGGTTTTGAAAGTACGCAATTAATTTCTTGGAAGATTGTCTAAGTTATCGATTTTTTTGTAAAATGTTAGAAAAGTTTGAGCATTTTAAATGCATTATGGTTGATTGAAACGATTATTTTCCTTTTTGTTAAATATGTTAAGAAAAAACAATATGGAGAATTCCAAAAAAAAGAAGAATTTGAATTTGGATGTTGAAAGTGATGATAATGTTGTCAATTCTTTTCGTTCAAAAGAAATAGAGAAAAGATGCAATGGTCAGAGGAAGGCGTTCAAATGTCCGTTGTGTCCTTCGTCGTTCACTCAGTACGGCAGTCTGCAAGTGCACCAGCGACTACACACCGGAGAGCGGCCTTACAAATGCCTTGTTTGTGACTCAGAATTCAACACCAAGACTCACCTGACCATCCACAACCGCATCCACACCGGAGAAAAACCATACAGGTGTGACCTGTGCGAGCGAAGTTTTGCTTGCAGCAGCAACCTCAAGGTGCACCTCCGTCGACATAACAAGGAAAAGCCATACAGATGTGACAAATGTGATAGTGCATTTTCTAGTTTGACTTCTTTGAAGGTGCACAAGGGTTTTCATGTGGCAGGAAAAGCTTCAGTCTCTGGCAACCTTTCAGACCATGTTGCACCATTCCACACAAGCACATCTCAAAACAACTCCACATTAAACCTTGTTCACCACATACCACAGGATCACATAGTTGAACAAAACCACAAAGCAACACACCATAACCATGATACACCATCACAAAATTATGACAAATTTTTTCACTCTATACAGCACAGCAACACATCAAAGACCGCACCAACCCTCTATCCTGCATGTGAAAAAAAACACCACTTTATGAATTTCAGGTTCAATCACCTCAAATCCTTGCCAACAGCCCAATTAAAGCCTTTCAAATGCTTTGTGTGTAATAGTTCTTTCACAAAATATGTCTGCCTACAGGCACATAAGAGAATACATGTGGCTATGAGAAACCACAGTCTCATCAAAAAAGCACACTCAATATCTCAGAATCATACTCACACAAAAGGAAAACATCACAAATGTAACTTTTGTGCACGCATGTTTGTGTGTGTTGCATCTCTGAGACTGCACCAACATACACAGCACCAGAACAAGCCTCATCATTGTGACCAGTGTGACTCATGCTTTTCCAGAATGATCCATTTAAGAGTCCATAAAGACAAGCATGCTGAAAGAGGAGAAGGTGGAGGGGGAGAAGGAAGAGGAGGAAAAAGAAAAAGTTCAAAGAGCAGGCGTGACTTGAGTGATGTTAAAACTGCAATTCCACTTCTCATGAAAAGAAACTCAGTGCATAAACAACTTGAAACAACTACTGTTGCTGGCGGTGTTGTGGCTAATGATGAAAATGAAGAAGAAGAGAAAGTTGATGGCAATGATGATGCAAAAACTTATTCACCCGGCGGTTCATGTGAAGCTAAAATAGATAAACGGTGCAATGGTCAGAGGAAGGCGTTCAAGTGTCCGTTGTGTCCTTCGTCGTTCACTCAGTACGGCAGTCTGCAAGTGCACCAGCGACTACACACCGGAGAGCGGCCCTACAAATGCCTTGTTTGTGACTCAGCATTCAACACCAAGACCCACCTGACCATCCACAACCGCATCCACACCGGAGAAAAACCATACAGGTGTGACCTGTGTGAGCGAAGTTTTGCTTGCAGCAGCAACCTCAAGGTGCACCTTCGTCGACACAACAAGGAGAAGCCTTTCAAGTGCAGTCAGTGTGACAGTGCCTTTGCCGTCAACAGCCTTCTGCAGGCGCACAAACGCATCCACACCGGAGAAAAACCTTTCCGATGTGACGTCTGCAACACTTCTTTCTCTTCACAGACCTACCTGCAGGGTCACCGACACACGCACACGGGAGAGAGGCCCTTCAAATGCCACTTCTGTGGATTGGCATTCTTTCACGCGCAACACCTTCGCGCCCACAAGCTTGTCCACTCCAAGCAGCACCAATACACCTGCCATATATGTGCCGCCACTTACAACGATAGAAGCACCTTCCTGGAACACAAACGCAGCCACGTGGACGACAAAAGCTTCAAATGTGGCGTGTGTAGCAAGGCCTTCCGTCTGAAGCAGCATCTGCAGAGTCACCAGCGTGTCCACACGGGCGAAAAGCCCTTCAAGTGTGACGTGTGTCCTTCCTCTTTCAGCCACATCAGCACGCTGCGCAGGCACAAAAACGTGCACACCGGGGAAAAGCCCTACAGGTGCAACATATGCGACAGCGCTTTCGCTCAGAATGACTACTTGAAGGAACACATGCACGTTCACACGGGCGAAAAACCATACAAGTGTGAGATGTGCGACCGTGCCTTTGCCGGCAGACGAACTTTGAGAACGCACCGACGTCTGCACACCGGAGAGAAGCCCTACAAGTGCAACGTGTGTCAAAGCGCTTTCGTGCAGAGCTATGCGCTTAAGAAGCACAAGCGCACGCACACGGGAGAGAAACCACACCGCTGTGACGTGTGCGCCACCTCGTTCGCTGATCGATACTACAGGGACAAGCACGTCAAGCAGGTGCATGGCTCGCTCCAACAAAGCTTGCCCCCATCAACCATGCCTCCATCCTCCATGCTTTCATCCTCCATGCTTTCATCCTCCATGTCTCCATCCTCTATGCCTCCATCCTCCATGCTTCCTCAAGACTGTCATCCATTCATGAGTCCACCCACCAACCTGCCACTTAGCTTCACTCAAGCCACCTTAGGCCACCTCAGTGACCAGAGCACTCTTGTAGTGGACAACAACAACACCGCTCTATTTTTGGGTGTTTCTTACCCACTTGTTCCAACCTTTAACACTGCATCTTTGAACCTTCTGAACTTCAAAAACAACTCTGTGGACAACAACAACAACATCGACCTGCACACCAGCAATCTCAGTAACAATAACCTCAACATTAACAATAGCAACAACATCAACATTAACAACGGTTGCAACAACATCAACGGTAGCAACAACATCAACGGCGACAACAACATCAGCATCCTCAACAACAACGTCAGCATTGGCAACAGCAGCGGTTTCTATAGCGACGGCTCCCTCATCAGGGTTCCTTTGAACCTTGATCTCTTCAACGTCTGAGTCTTTCTTGCAGCATTTTTTGTATATTTTCTTCGATTTAAATGTAATTAAACCAATATTTCGTTTTATTTATTTTGTTTTTATTTCAATAAATTCATTTTTCTTGTTTTGATATATTTTTGAATTATATTTATTCAACGTTCATCGTCATTGACAAGACAAACACGATTCTTAGGAATGGCTTCACTCTGCTCTGCTATTTACACTCTGTATTTCTTTTACGGTTAAGCTTTTTTCAAAATCACCATTTCAAAATTAAGATCGTCTATAACTTGTTTTTAAATTATTTTATTTAAATTAATTTTTTATCTAGTTTTTAATTATTTCATTTTAATTAATATTCTACCTAGTTTTAATTTATTTTTATTCATTTTTCATCTATCTTCATATGCCATAGGTTTGAAAGACCTATTTCCAGTATTTGAGCGTAAAAAAATAAAATACGATGTTTTGTCACTAATTCCATTCCGGTCTGCTAACGTGTTATAACTTGCCAAACGTGAAAGCTCTGTGGAGGCGTTTGTAGATGCGGTCATCAAAGCAACGTCACAAATCAATGACCACCTGCATGGAAATCTTTTCGTGGTTTGTGGCACGTGTCTGTAAGGTGGCGAAGGGTGGCGAAGCAGAAAGGCCACCACTCCACTTGCCAGCTCGTCAGCCTGCTCGACCAAAGCATTAGGCAGCACAGGGCACGACACGCTCACTTGCAGACGAGTGGGAAGCAGCTCCTCAGATCCATGCACAGAAGACTCGTCAGTCAAGTCTTCCCTCAACTACGTCCACTGTTTTCTCTCCTCAACCGCTTCTCCCAGCTCCTAGTCCTCTCTTTCTTCTCCACTGTACAGTATTTATCACGTGTGCATTTATTTGCCAATAAATGAATTAATGTCTTCCATCTCGGTTCATGTGAGTCCTCTCATGTTGCCTGCGGTTAACTCAAAAGTACTATAATGTGTAGTTATAGCAACATTGCACATTTTAATTTTTAGTTTGAAATCAACAAAGATGTTGGTTTGTTTATCAATTTTTTGAAAATAAACTGATTAAAAAACTTATTATCTTTGAATTTAAACTTTATATGCATGTTTATGAAAAAACTATATCAAATCAGCGTCACTCAATGACCTAAAGCAACATTTATTTCCAATATCTTGAAAAGGGAGTCATTTGATCGTTTCCCTCTTTGCCTGTTTTTTTTTCTTTATCTTCCTCGTCTGGCTTGGCACCCTCATCCACAGTAGTCACCATCATCTCTACTGACTTCAACGAGTACCTGGAGCCCTTCCAGCTTCGCCAGATCACGCCCATGCCATGCTTGGAAGTGCTTTTCTTCATGTACTTCCCATTGAGGTTAGAGTAGTAGCAGTTCCGGTACCACCAGCCGCCCTGGTACTCGGAGGCGCAGTTGAAGCTTTCTTCGTCGTTGTCATTGTCATAAGTGCTGAAGGCCTGTCCGCTGTTGAAGGTGAGGGAGTCCCCTGTGAAGAGTGCATGGAGGTTTCCAATACCATTCTATGAATTACAATATGTAATATACGTAATAAATATGCTTCAATGCCGTCAAAACGAGTTTTTAAAACAGTAACTGAATCGAAAGAATTGAGAGGGGTTCGAAAGAGCTTCAACCTGCATTGCCTGAGTAGCCAGAAACGTAGAGTGTGTAGTTGTTGACTGGAGAGTCGACGACGAATGAGTCGTAGGCGGCACAGGCGAAGGTGCCGTGATGGTCCTGCAGCACGATCAACAACTTACTCTTCACACTCGAGCTCAACCAGTGCAACCTCTTGAGGCCTGCAGTGGTGGGTGGCAGGAATATCAAAAGATTATTAATTAGATAAGCCCAATAAGATTTTTCTATTTATTATCACAGTGAATAAAAATTCGAAACCAATTTTATCGTCTGCTGTTTGTACAAGCAGAAGCATTTTGCTGCAGAAGAAGAACCAGCAGGTTGGAAAAGATGAGAAAAACTCGCGATGGCTTGAAAGCTCATTCATTCTTTGGCACGAGCAAATAAGAGCGGAGAATATTTGAAGTGCTGTCATCGTTGAAAGCCTAATCTAACTTAATCAAAGCATTTGTATAGCGCTGATTTCACACTGCCAGGAGCAAAGTTATCTAATTTATGATTACCTAAACCATTTTTTTGACACAAAATATGGAAATTAAATTCATTCTGGTTCAATAGGTGGTTAAACCTAGCAAACAATTTCATAAAAAAATAAATAAATAAAAATAAATTTCAAAACAACCTCCATAAATAAATTTCAGCTTTAATAATAAGCACCTACCGATCCAAAACTCTCCGTGGAGCGATCCAAAGCCGTTTTCGTAATCGGTCCAGTTCCTGTCAAAGCTCTCCTTGCCGTCCCTTCTCCGCTGTATCGTCTGTGTTTCCAACATGAAGTTGTTTCATTTGGGATACATTGCATTAAACTATGATCAAATATTCTGAAATATTGAAAAGGTACTTTGTTGCTTCAAACATGAAGTTCATTCGCATCCACTGACTTGCCACTTTTAACGAAGTTTCTCAACCATCTCAAATGCTTATAATAGGACTTACTTTATTTTAAAATGTGAATAAATAAAATTGTTGCTAAATTTTGAACTGTATTTTTAAATATGTTTTTTCGGATTAAAATATAATCAAATGTGCAAAAAATTAAAAGGAAAAAGAATGCTCACAATCCAGTGCTCGCCGTTGGAAAACCTTTCGCAAGGATTGGAAACTTCAATGAGTTTTTTCTTGTGGTTGTGGCTCAATAATGGTTTTTCCACTTTTGAGTTGAGAGCCAAAATTGCCAAAAGTCCCAAAGAAGCAACAAGCGCCATCACGTGGAAAGCCATTTTTGCAAAGCTTCAGTGGCAGTGAAAGACCTATGTTTTTTTTCATAGACTTTATTCAATCAACTTCAAACAAACGTTGGAGATGGTACAAAGCCCGGTGAGTAATCAGACTGAGAGAAACGGCTATACATGCTTTTGCGCTACCGTAAACTCATAAGCAGTTGGCTGTTCCAGTGTTGCTCAATCAATCTCGAGTTAATTGTTATCGACGTTCAACCCAAAGACCACACCACACCAAAGTTGTGCACTAGGATGAAGAATCGGCAAAAATGACTGGACTTGATGACTTCTAAATCTCAGCAGTTGTCGTGACTGCGAGTTTGATAGGGGCACGGCTTTGAGCCTTCCTATCCTTTCAAACCACGAATAACAACAAAGTTCAATTGCAATATGATGAAAGAGTTATTCATTTGGACGAGCACAAATTGGCTTTCAATATAAATTATAAACAGGAAAGTTATTGAATATAGATAATCCAATCCAATCTGAACAATTCCTTTTGTAAAGTTTTTTAACCATAATTCAAAGGCGATCTCAGATGAACGATTTTACTCGTTTGCTGAGCTACCATTCTAGCATTGAAAAAAATTTCATTTAAATTGTTTTTTTTCACGACACAAGCTGAGCTTCACCGGTAATCATGTTCTTCACGGTTCACTCTTTAAGCAAAGCTCATTGATTATATGACCACAGATGACAAAAAAAGCTGAAAATATAGTCAACTTGAATTAACTTTCAATTTTTTCATGACAAAATAAAAAAATCTGAAATTTATAAATTTCCAAGAATTACTTTAATTATTACTGGTGTTGTTACCTGCGTGCTGCGCTTCGAGGATTGTTTACTTGCTGGAATCAGTTTCGAATGATTAATGTTTCATCAAAAGTCAAAAACTTGACCATATAAAAAACTAAAAAAAACTATCCGATTGGTTTCATGGCGATGAATCCAACTGCTAACGTAGAACAGAGACTTGGCAAGTACTTTTTGATTCGCTCAAAGAGCCAGCCTGGTTTGGTGTTAGAAGTGAAAGATGGCAGCAAAAACACAGGTTCTTTGATTGTTTTGGGAGCTTTGCAGAATGAAGATCAACCGCACGATATTCCTGACCACCAGTTGTGGTTTTGGAACCATCAGTCATCTACCATTCGTTGCAAACTCACCAGTTATTGTATTTCTTGCAATGGTTGGTGCTAGCAAACCTTAATTTTCATTGTTACAATGAACATTTTCAAAAATCAATTTTGAATTTTAACATTTCGAAACACTTGGAAAATATTGAGAATAAGCTGATATATTTTTTCAAGACAGCGGGGTTTTAGTTTCACAGTTATACACAGCGTCTGAAAAACAGCAATGGAGCAGAGAACTGGACAAATATCTTATTCTTAAGTAAAACCTTTCTCACACTTTTTTCCACCATCATGTTCACCATTTTCATAATTATCTTTTTTCATTTTATCACCATAACTAAATATCTGTCGCCACTTTCACAACATATTCGCATTTCTTCCAATCAACACATCACTACCACACTCATATCATTCCAACCACCGCCACCACAGGAACTCAGATAAAGCATTGTCGGTGAAAGACCACACTATATTTGTGGGGGCAAGCTGTGAAGTTGTGGACAAGGAAGGCCTGTCTGAGCAACAATGGGCGTTCACTCACATGTGAAACCTTTGTGCCTTGGCATTTCTCTCCATTTAATTTTTTAATTGTTTTTTTGAAGTTTTTTATACTGTTTGTTTAATCTTCTTTTTTTTTCAAATTTTTTATGATTTTTAAAGTTTTAAAAAATATTTTTGTGAAGTTTTTTCATTTGTTTGTTATTTATTGGTCATAGACACGAAACCTGATGCATGCTTCATATCACACCATCCTCAAAAACCTCACAACACCACCCATACAATACGAACTTTCACAGCCCCACCCACAGTTATAATCTTTACAATACAACCTTCAAACACTCCCCTCCTTCCTCGACAGACAAGCTGACTTCTTCTTCATCCACCATCGGGCCTCGGGACGGGTAATGGACATCAGAGGAGACAATGCCGCCCCTGGATCACAACTCATCACATACCCCAAGAAGGAGGTGGAGGAATATGGGGTGAAAGGATAGGATGGGTGGAGGAAATATGGGTGAAAGGAAAAAAAGGGTGGAATGGAAATATGAGTAGAATTGAGATGTGGGATGGAGATGGGAAAGAATACAAAAGGTGGAAGAAGTTGTGGAGAAGGAGAAAAATGAGAGAAGTTGAAGAGGATGAAGAATTGTGGAGAAATACGATAAAAGGAGGGAAAAGTTGAATGAATGAAGAATGAGGGGTGTGGAGGAGAAAAAACAACAAAAAAAGATTGTTTTATTCAATGGTTTTTGTTTTTCCGTTGTGTTATTTTTATTTTTTATTCAATCATCATCCTCATCATCATCATCCTCATCATCATCATCATCATCATCATCATCCTCATCATCATCATCCTCATCATCATCTTCATCATCATCCTCATCTTCATTCTCGTCATCATCATCATCATCATCATCATCATCATCATCATCATCATCATCATCATCATCATCATCATCACCACCACCACCATGCAGGAGATGTATGAGAACCAGTTGTGGTGGGAGGATGAGCAGGGCGTGATCCACTCCGGGATGCACGACTACGTCATCAAAGTATACGGTCCTCATGATGATGATTGTCAACATAAACAAAAACATAAAAAATAACAATAAGACTAAATACTACTACCACTACTACTACTACTACTACTACTACTACTACTACTACTACTACCACTACCACTACTACTACTACTACTACTACTACTACTACTACTACTACCACTACTACTACTACTACTACTACTACTACTACTACTACTACTACTACTACTACTACTACCACTACCACTACTACTACTACTACTACTACTACTACTACTACTACTACTACTACTACTACTACTACTACTACTACTACTACTACTACTGCTACTACTACTACTACTACTACTACTACTACTAATAATAATAATAATAATAATAATAATAATAATAATGATAATAATTAAAGAATAAATTAGAAGTAATAATTATGTTAATGATAAAAATATTAAAATGAACAATAATCATGATAATGTTTCCATTACTATTGATAATAATAATAATAAATAATGAATAATAATAGAACAATTTGAGGATGATAGTGTTCTCATTGGTCTGAATGTCATCTTACTCAAATGCCTATGCTTATCTTTATTGAAGGAAACTTCTCAAGTGCTTCACACAGACTCAATAAACGACACACACACACACACACACACACACACACACACACACACACACACACACACACACACACACACACACACACACAGACAACGACGTGTGCATGTATCCATACGACAGCACCAAGCCTCAAAGGTGGGTTCTCAGTGGCTCCCACATCCTGAACATCGAAAATCCCTCCATGGTTGTTATTTTTGTTTTTAAATAATTATTTTATTATTATTATTATATAAATTTTCATTATTTGTTTCCGTCTTTCCTATTTTTTGTTAAATACATTGACATTTCTTTGCTGAAGTTTCTCAAAACTCAACCATTTTCCAACGTCCATGCACCACCATAAACCACCATGCATTACATGCACCACCATGCACTCCCATGCACCACCATGCCTCCCCATAGACCACCATGCACCACCATGCGCACCCATTCACCACCATGCACCAACATGCTACCATGCACCAACATGCTACCATGCACCAACATGCTACCATGCACCAACATGCTACCATGCACCACCATGCACCAGGTATTGGACGTGAAATCCTCCTCGAAGCTGCAGAGCTGGTCGCCCATTGTGCCTGCCACCAACGACACCACACAGGCCTCGCAGGAGTGGACCTACCAGGTCCTCAAACATCAACCCTTCGCCCTCGAGTCAGTGGTGTGGATGTTGTGAGGGTGGGTGTTTTAATGGTGGGTGTTTCAGTGAGGGTGCTGTGAGGGTGGGTGTTGGTGGTGATCGTGAGTGTTGTTGATGGGTTTGATCTTGTTCACTGTCGCCGTTATTGCTTCTGTTTCAATTTGGTGTTTTTGTTGTTGGCGTTTGCTTGTTCAATAGTTACTTCATAGTTACATGCGTGTATCGGTAATGTCCATTAAATTTACAATCAAAATCCAATTTTAATTCATTTGTATAGCGCAAACTAAAATAAATGTCAACAGTCACGACGGCACCGGGAAGTACTTTCTCATCAAGCAACCATTTTTTGACCTGTACATCACGTCAGTTGTCATGGCCTCGTTTGTGGCGCTTCATTTGATAGTTGTTTTCAACGTTCAATTAATATTTTTTTGGTCAAATAGATTAAAATTGAATAAAGGTTTTTTAAATCATTTCACTCAATTGTTTGTTTGTTTTTCTGATTAAATTCTTTTTTTGGTGAATTGTTGAAAATGATGCATTCTTGTCACTTCAGTGCCAGTGATTCTTCCGAGTTTCCACTTACTGCTTCAGTCGCCAGGTGGCGGTGTTGTCGTACTTTTCAATGCTAACTGAATTGAATGATGACTCCTTCATTCGTTCTTTCACTCACCAATTCATTCATTCATTTTTATATCCATCATTCCATTTGTTCATTTTCAAATTGTATTTTTCATCCTAATGATTTTGTGTCATTCTTTCACTGTCATCCAACACTCACCATTCATCCCTCAATCCACTCATTCTCTCCTCAATCTACCCTTTCATACATTGTTCTACCCGTGCATCTATCCACCCACTCCTCCATCCGTCCATCCATCTGTCTACCCATCCATCTGTCTACCCATCCATCCATCCATTCACTCATGCAACCATTTATCCATCCATCCATTCATCCAACTACCCATCCACCCATACATCCATTCATCCACCCATACATCCATCCATCCATCCATACATCCACCCATCCATCCATTCATCCATCCAGACTGGATTTAAAGCGCACAGGCTGCTTCCGGGACGAGCAGTTGTTCTTCCACGACACCACGTGTCACGTCATCCGCAGCAAAATGAACGAAAAGCTTTGCTTTGAAATCATCGGTGCGGTGCTATGAGCACCTTAATAACTGATTATTAGTTAAAATTAAATTAAATTATTA
>OX387246.1:13068528-13081028 GCA_947562095.1 Branchellion lobata | reverse complement strand
CATCCATCATGAATGCCGATGCTGTGAGCAAACCTTTATTAATTATATTTGGTTCTTAATTAGTGAAAATGTGGGCACATCTAATTGTGGCTTCCTTCAATGTACGCTTTAACAAAAGCTAATCAACTACCAGTTTAATACGACTAACTCTTCATTTTCCGAATATTTCACCCAAGCTTCACCTTCAATAAAGTATCGTTCAAGTTGGTGAATTTAAGGGCCATCACTGGGGCATGTTGGACATCGGTGCTTGCTCACTTGAAGTCACAGCAACGCTGACAACTGCATTCATCGTGAGGTGTGTCAGTCAGTCTCAGGAGAGCAGCGAAGATTGACGAAACTCCAAAGATGCGTTTATTTCGAAAGTTCCACAAAAGGACACAGACATTCATTAAGGGTTGAGTAGATGGCACGAAAGATGTCGTCAGATCACACCACCAACAAGGTTCAATGCTTCGACAAACAATAAAATAGTCACTTTTGAAGAGTTTCCATAAGGGTGGTATTGATAGTGATCTCACCATTTTTCTTCAAAAAATCGCTATAAATACTCATCCAACCTTCCATCACTCCAGACCCCACAAACTCTAGCCATGGACGTCCATACTTAATTGAATTGACAATTTATAATTAACCAATCAGCCCTAATGAATTACCATCAATTATTAAATAATTTTGAGTAATTTATTCCATGTATGCAGATGCATGAATGCCTCTACAGCTTGGTATAGAGAAGACGAACAGCATTGGCAAAGCCGATGTCAGTGTAGTTGAAGTAGCAGATGCTGCCGAAAGCCAGGATGGTCAACAGCAGCACCGTAGGCTGAGCTATCTTTGGCAACACTTGCCCATGGATGTAGTCCTGAGCCACTCCTGACAGACGCCTGTAGTGGTGTGGTAGCGGGAATGTTGGTGGGTTGTGTGGATGTGGTGGTGGGAATGTAGATGGTCTGTGAGAATGTGAAGTTGAGTGGTTTATGGTGATGAGAATGATGTATGAGTGGGTTTTTAAGATTGGGGTGGTGCATGTTAATAGAGACCTGAATAGTTCAATGTTATTGGAGCAGATGTAGTATTGCTAAAAACCACTTATATTTTCAAATATTGAAAAGAAAAGTGATACAGTTGAGTTTTTTTCGAACTAAAAGTGGGTTGAAAAGGAAAATACCAATGGTGGAACAAACCAATGGGAGTGAAGCACCATTGCAGCACATAGGAGGTTGTCAAGGATGAAGTTTGGGAAGGCAAGGCCAATTGGGATAAGAGGAAGGAGAGATACTGCCGCATATCTTGATAAGGGAATATTACCAATGGTAATTGGTGGTACAATTGATAAGCTTGATTTTGTGTTTTAGGAATAATTCACCCACCTTTCATTCACCCAATGATTCACCTCATCATGCTTCTGTTCCTCAGTTTCTGTGATTATTATAAATTTTGCTAATTTTTTAGTAAATAGCGAGCGTAAACTTTAAAAAAAATTAAAAAACAGCATTTCAACATTATTTTCATTCAAAATTTTTAGGTAGCAGTGCAACAGCAAAACAGCTGAAAAGCGACCTGGTCCATACAGCCTCTTATTCTTGACACCGGACAGCACCAAAGACTGCTTGGGCACAAGAGTTTGTCCCACTACATTCCCTCTCAGCAAAGAGGCCGAAAGTCCCTTTTTTAATCCTTGTTTGGGTCGTTATAGAAATCAATCAAACTTGAACGATACATTTGACTAAATTTTATAGAAAAAGTAAATTTATAAATGAATGTTGTTATTAAAAGATCAATCAGTTTTTTTTGCAAAACAAAACAGCGTCCGGTGGCAAATGACAAAATTTCCGATTTAAATAAAAGCTAACTAAGTGAAAAACTTGCCATTGATTATAAATGAATATAATACCTGAATTTAGACTGGAAAGAAGACGCAGAGATGCCATTCTAGAATTCCGTGATTTTGTTATATTTTCAAACTGACCTTCAAGAGCTAATGGAGATGTGCTTTTGTTTTAAAAATTATTTTAAAAATAAGTATAACTTTTGAATAATTAGAAAAATTTGTCAATAAAATGACTTTTTTATACTTTTTACATTAATTTTATTTAATTAAAAAAAAAGTAAGTTATATTACAAATAGTATAGTAGGTTTTGAAGTGTACCATGTCAAAACTGTGAATAATCTACCTACATTATTTTTTTGAAACTTACTAAAACTATACGATCAAACAGCGTTTCTCACAACACTTCAAAAGTTCCACTTTTACAAGAAACGATTTCACATTAATTGAATTTAATATTTCCTGAATTATGACAATTATGTGTGAAAGCCGACAAAACATTGTAATTTTTTTCAACCAATTCACACATACCTGGAAACTTGTCTCAATACGTTTCACGATTCAAACCTCTCAACAAATCATCAAAATAATTCTCTTCGGCTCCTATTATTAATTTTGACAGATCACTTAATTACGAAAATAAATTTCTTATCTAGGCTTTCAGACTTCACCTCGTGGTTGAACAGCATGCCATCGGCATAGTTCTAAGCCTAATCTCTAGTTTGCTTTTCATAAGACTTTGAGGGGTCTTTATTATTTTTCGCTGTGTTTGTTGGTTTACATTTCTAGTTCTGCCTTATTTTCCATCTTTTATTTTAAGAAAACCACTCAAGGAAACACTTGAACTGGTAGATAGTTTCTGAAGACTGTGCAACATTATACGGGACTTTTCTCACGTCTTTTCACTCTTCATTAATTCAAAATAATAGGTGATTCTTCTAGTCAGCAGTGTGAAATTTCACAAAACGAGCACTTTTCGTAATTTAAGCTCAAACTGAAAAATAATAATCATAAAAGAAGGACTATTCAAAAGATCATAAAACATCAGTTTTATATTTAAACTCCAATGAAGCCCCACGATATAACATATCGTCAGTCAGTATGACGGCCGAGGTTTCAAAGCAGGTTGGACCTTCTTTGATGTTCATTGTGCACTCGTGCAGACGTGCTCAGACCCTTCCAGACTATTCCTCCATTTAGATTATTTTTTTAATCTCTCCTGCGCAGAATCATGCCCTCTTCAGACACAACGGGCCCAACTCACCTATACATCTTTTATCGCTCTTAATCATCGTTAAATTTGTTTGAAAAAATATTTTTTCGTAAACATTTTTTTGAGTTTCATTTAATTAGTCGAAAATGTCTAAATTAATTTTCTAGAAAATTAAAAACTGATACGCATTCGATGAATGGCGTATCTTGAAAACGAGCCAAAGGGCGAAGGGCTGATCTCAACGGTCATCTAGTTTCCGTCCAACCCTCGAACAGGTTAACCAAGAAGATCCTTTCATGCCAGTAACTCACCAATCGTATGGGGAGGTGCTACTCATCCCACGTGTTCTCCTCTTCTCATCAGCGTCACATCTCGTGCTCATCATTCACAAACGCACGCACACACGCACATACGTAAACACACATCCACGCCCATATTCTCACACTGGTAATATTTCACGAATTTAAAGAATTCACTTCAGAGTTTCGTCACGTTGATGCCCCTAATTTCGCCTTTCCTCGCGACAACTTTCTCACTGGAGAGTCAAAGTATGACGTGAGAGTAGGGGTGCTCACGCATTACCACTAAGAAGTTAGTCTGTGACCAGAGTCAATTAGGCGATAGAGATGTGCAGCTTTAATTACTGGCGGTTGTAATTGCTCTCGAATTGAAGTGCCGTGGGCGGGGAGTTATTGTGGTGGCTATAGGGGTTAGGGCGGATGAGGTGGTTATGAAGATGGAAGTGGAGGGGAGTTGTGGTGATGATAATGATTCTTTTTTCGAACGAGTTCGTCTTTTGTGTGATGAAATGGAAACCAGTGTGTCACCACTCCCACGCGGAAGTCTCTACCACCACCGCCACAAGCCTTCATGCCACCGCCACAGGACTGAACGTCACCGCCACAAAACTGAATGCCACAGGCCTGCATGCAGAGAACTATGTTCAGCACCTGCTCCGAGCGGCCAAGGCTTGCCTACACCACAGCAAAACGGTGTTTGTGAATGCGCAGAAACAGCGTGGTTAGTATCAGTTAATCTACTGTGATCCATCCTTGTTAGCTATAAAATTTCCACAGATGCAGTGGTAAAAACCACCATAGTGCGTTGCTTCGTGACAATGCTTGTGATGACGTTGCCCATAGTGATTTAGTTTTAAAAGTCATTAGCAACAATTAAACAGGTCTTTCAGGAACGTTCTTTTCTGAGTTTTGAGAAGAAAAAGTAAAAAAACCTCGTCATGATGCACGTGACAGCACCAACCAATCACCTCAATGAAGCCGTTTTGCTTCGACCAATCATACCAAGCCTCTCTACACATCTTCCTCTTTACCATTAAGTAATTAACTTAATTGACTTTATTTGTCGTCAATTCTCAATGAAGCCCCTCAATTGATGGATCATTTAATAAGCCATCTTCACCTCAGAATGATCAAAAAATCGATTTTTTGTATTTCAAAGCGGCGTTTGCATACAAATGAAGAGTGGTTTTGAAACAAGTTATGAATTAAATGGTGAAGGTGATGAAAGACGAAAAAAAGAAGTAAAAAGGTGATGATGATGATCATCATGATCATGATCATCATCATCATCATCATCATCATCATCATCATCATCAACACCATCATCATCATCATCATCATCATCATCATCATCATCATCATCATCATCATCATCATCATCATCATCATCATCATCATCATCATCATCATCATCATCATCATCATCATCATCATCATCATCATCATCATCATCAACACCATCATCATCATCATCATCATCATCATCATCATCATCATCATCATCATCATCATCATCATCATCATCATCATCATCATCATCATCATCATCATCATCATCATCATCATCATCATCATCATCATCATCATCATCATCATCATCATCATCATCATCATCATCATCATCATCATCATCATCATCATCATCATCATCATCATCATCATCATCATCCCCACTATGAAGGCACGTTTCATTTATTTACGCCAATAATTAGGGTAAATAACCAATAAGGGCTCTCATGTGATCACGTGTCGTGTCAGAGGCATGTTGGTGCATGGTGGTGGATGGTGGTGCATGGTGGTGCATGGTGGTGCATGGTGGTGCATGGTGGTGTATGGTGGTGAATGGTGGTGCATGGTGGTGCATGGTGGTGCATGGTGGTGCATGGTGGTGCATGGTGGTGCATGGTGGTGCATGGTGGTGAATGTTGGTGCATGGTGGTGCATGATGTCCCTATCATAGCGAATCTTTGCAAACGATATAACGCTGGAAGTTTTAATGAAGCACATTATAGTGGTGATGGTGTCAGTTAGAGTTGTAACAAGATATGTTGTTTTTTAGTACCAAAATAGGTTATATTTGATATTTCATTGTTCAACAGTTATTAAGAATTCGAATAATTCATCAGAACACAAAAACCTTCAGGAACAATACGGATTTACAACGGAGCGTTAACAAGAAAGAACGATTTTCAAAGAATCGAACAAAAGGTTGAAATTGTTCGAACGGGAAATAAACAGGAAATAAACAAGAGCTGAACCGGAAACGAATATGAAAACACAGGTGACAAGGAGGTGACAATGAGTAACAGTGACAACTAAGTGACAAAGAGTTACAGAGTGACAACTAAGTGACAAAAAGTTACATAGTGACAACTAAGTGACAAAGTAGTGACAAAAGGGCTGACAAAAAGGGTGACAATGAGGTTATGAAGTGAGGGGGTGTCCGTCATGCCGTTATGACTTTATCACTGCCGGCAATTTCGTGTGCTGCCTCATTAAATCGCTATGACTCACACCGACACTCTTTGATGAACAAAAAGTACTTAACAAGAAAACTTCTGCATACCAAAAACATCTCATAATAAAAACTTCTGCATACTACAAACATTTCATAATAAAAACTTTTTTAAATTAAAATTATTTGATAAAAAAACATTTTTAATAATTTCGAAAAACTTTCAAATTCCATTAAATTGTTTAACAACCATATATTACCTGCCATTTCAAGCAAAAAATGTTTCAATAAACAATCATTTTTTGGCTCTGGTAGAAGTGATTCAAAATTCGAAAAATCCGAAAAAACGCAATAAATTAAAATGAAACCAATAAAACTAAAAAAACAAAAAAAAAAGAAAATAAAAAAAACAAGAAAAAAAAACTAGAAAAGGGAAAAAATGAAAATAAAACGAGTAGTGAGGAAGGGGAGCTTGGGAAAAATAGAAAAATTATTTAATGAAAAATATGAATATAAAAATATAAAATAATCGATATAAAGATAGTAGCGGTATGCAAGGTAACAATAGCTAAACAACAACAACAACAACAACAACAACAACAACAACAACAACAACAACAACAACAACAACAACAACAAGAATAACAATGAAAAATTAATTGATAAAAATAACAGAATTTTTTTTTGAAAATAATTAAAAAAAACAATAAAAATAATAAAATAAGAACAACGATAGCAAGAATAATAAAAACAACAACAACAGCAACAACAACAACAACAACACTAAAACCCACCTAAAGGCTCGTTTATAATTAATTTTTATTAATAAGAGGAAGTGAGATGAGACCTAATAATTAATAATGATAAATAATAACAATGAAATAAATAATAATAATAATAATAATAATAATAATAATAATAATAATAATAATAATAATAATAATAATAATAATAATAATAATAATAATAATAATAATAATAATAATAATAATAATAATAATAATAATAATAATAATAATAATAATAATAATAATAATAATAATGAAAAAAAAAGTAAATAATTACAATAAAAAGGCCGATAAAAAAAATAATAATATCAATAATAATGATAACAATGTTTTTAATGATAAAATTGCAAGTCGAAAACTTTGAAGAGAGGAGCACGAAAGGAAATAGGCCAAGCTAACAGACCCGTTAATCAGCGCTACAAAAATGTCCGAAGCATTCGAATATGGCTCGCAGGAAGCCTCACCAAGTGCCATTACACGTGCTGGCCGATGGACTTGTGATTTACTGGCGTGTCACAACCACTAGGGACCTCTCTGTGTGTCTATTCACGCTTCATTGAAGCTCCTGTTTCTGGCTTTAACTTCGCATACGTCTTTGTGTTGAGCTTTTTAGTCCATTCTTCACATACATTCTCATAAAAATTGCTATATAACTTCTCATAATGATTCTCACATTACCCCTCCTAAGAAATTTCATAAAAATTCGCATATTCGGGCTTGCTTTAATTTCGAGTGTTAATCGAAACTTTCCTATGATGCTTGTTCATTTCCAAAAATACTGAAATTTTATTTTGCGACAGACGACTAGACGACCGCTGGGATTCGAAGCGATAACCTTCGCGGGTGGCTCGAATTATCAGTCCCGCTAGCTTGGCGTCTGCTCTAACGAGTATTTGTGCCTCTTCACAGCTCAGCTTTCTTCGTACTCAATTAGTGGTTCCGGCGGGAATTGAACCTCGGACTTCACGCATTCTAATAGCTTACCACTTATCAAAGTATCAAGTGGTGTTTACTACTTTCATTATTAATATTGGTTTAATAATAATCACAAACAAATAAATAAATAAACGATAATAACGAATAGAAATAAATGAGAATAATAAATATAATGGGAATAAAAATAAAAATACTACTACTATTAATAATAATAATAATGATTATTATTAAATTATCATTTCCATTATTGTCATAATCATTATCATGACAGATGCCTCATTACAATTACAAAAGCGGCAATTAAAGTGCTTTGGATTAATTAGAAATCGTGTTTTACGAAATGGGAATTGGATTACTAATTGAGAGCGCACAACCCGCCTATATAAGCAGACGACAGCGATCGAAGCATCATGTTCAGACAATTCGTCCACTAGCTAAGAGTCCGAAAGAAAATCTTAAAGTTTTTCGTTCCCTGTCGTTTTCAAACCGTTTTAAAAATATTTTGGTACCTCAATTTCTGTTAATAGTGAACTTAAACTAAAATACCTTTGATTATAAGAGAAATAATTCTGCTGATAACACCAAATGGCTTTGATGAATACAGGTGAGAACTTGAACCCAATTGTAGTAATCAATAAATCTATTCTCAATAGATGAATATTCACACAACACAAAAAATATAGCTTAGAAAATTAAAAAAAAACGATTGTTTTAATCGAATTCACTTTTGCATTCCCAGTGTTCTTGTGCCTCTTGTTGGCCGCCCTTTTGCACCCGGTGGAAAGTTTGAGGACGTGGAAAAAACCCTGCGGACACCATTCGGCTGCTCTCACTTCCGCTGAAAACAAAGAAGATTTGATGAAGAAGGCCCTCACCATGGTTACCAACAGGAACGTGAAAGCTCTGCTGACATTGCTGCAAGATCTGGAGGAGGATTATGTGAGTTGAGAATACTTTCCATTCGTTTGAGATTTTATAAAATATTTTATTATTATTTGAGGATGTTTTTTGATTTTGATGAGTTTGAAAGTGGTAAAAACGTAAGATTACAAAAAAATTGTTAACACATTATTATACATAGCACCACACCACCACCACCACCACCACCACCACCACCACCACCACCACCACCACTACCACCACCACCACCACCACACCACCACTACCACCACCACCACCACTACCACCACCACCACCACCACCACCACCAGTTCAACGATCGCATCTACGACGAGAGCAACTGCGTGACCACAAGTTACTTCAGCACACCCTCCTTCTCCAACGACCTCTCCGCAAGTAGCGAGTCCTTCAGCGTGGTGTTATCAAGGATGCTAAGGGCGGTTCGACGCATGAGGCACCAAGAGGACCACGCTGTGACTTCGCACTTCTCCAGCCACTTCAGACGAATTCTCAACGACCCTGACGCCTCCATTTTTGGCAACCTGTGTTTCATGCACTCACTCTTGAGTGCCGAACAACTCTCCGACATGGCGGGACAAGTGGAGTCTTACACGCTGCCGTCTGCCGCTAACGAGGCGCTCAGACATTGCCGAGACTTCAACGTCATACGTTCCATGAGACGGGTTCTTGTTGCCTGGAGCAGCTTCGTCAAGGCCTTATGAGGCTCTAATGTCCTTTGTGTCTCAGTCGTCATTTTGTTTTTTCTTTCTGATTTTTGAATTTCTACATCTATTTTAAACCTTTTCGAAGATTCGTTTGCATACCCTGTTGATGGGGTGCTGCATGAGAAGTGGTTTTTTCCTTTTGGAATTTTGAAGTTAACGAACTGATTTTGTGAGCGATTTTATGCATTGTCTTTTCATTGTGATACTCTTGTGATAACCAGCGCTCAATAACTTTTTGTAAAAGTACTTAATCACATTTTATAGGAAGAATTTTACATTTCGTTTTGGTAAACTCTTTTTTTGAATTTTTCAATAAATATTCTCAAAAATAGCTACCATTGTTTCTTCAAACTTCAACACGATAAAGTTCAAAATAATAGTTACAGAGCATGTGAGACAGGTCTTATCCATGACTTTACGGCGCATTGCAGATCAAATGTTAAAAGGTGCTTCTAGAGATATGGTTTCGGTTGCTGCTGGACTGATAGTTGACTATGCCACTGGTACGACTTCTGTTCTTCACTTGAGTAACCAGTTTTTTTTACAATTTAAGCCCAGGCTCAGCCAGGAATTGAACACTGTACTACACGCTTGCCAACCGCAGCATGCAACAATTGAATGCTGAAACTAATTGAAAAAGAGGAAAATAATGAAAAGCTCCTCTTATTTTTGAATGAAGAGGGATATGAAAATTATTTTTGTTATAGTCTTTATTGAATCAGGAGCAGAAAAACGCTAGAAAGGTTACGGAACACAACAAAAAATCGTATAAAAAATGAAAAATATATTTTAACGAGAACTGAATGTCATAAAAAGTCAAGTGAAACGAAGCATTAGAAAAATGAATTGATTTTAGTTGAGGATAGTTAGGGGGAACATAGTCAGGCCTCATAAGATTATCAGGCAAATATTTAAGTTTTTTGACGTGCTCTTAATTTGAGAATACACACCACGAAGGCGCTGAATATTTCATGCGAGATATGAGGAATTTTTAAGTAAATTATTTTTGAAGCTTCGCAACTGGCACAAACTATGATTCTTAGATAAATTAACTTTTTAAAAACCACTATTTGAAACTTAAAGTTTTAAATTATTAATAAACTTAGTTTCAATAAAGCAAAACAAATTATGAACAGCAACGAACATAGACGCTTTCACGCAGCAGGAATCTCAAATGGGCAACTAAGTGACCGGATGGGTTGAACCTGTAACTGTTGTTCATTGACCGTTAAGTCCTGTTACCACAGTCTTTTTACTTCCACTTGAGCGTTCGTCGTATGAAAGATTAAATCTCATTGTAAAGTGCCGAAGCATGCAAGCGAGGTGATATCTCCGCTTCATTCTCCTAAAGCTTTAAAAACTTTTCTGTTTAAATAGTTTGTTGTAGAGCGCTCTCTAGCAGTATTTAATCAGCGCTATACAAATGTTTTGAGTTGATCAAGTTATACATTAAGCAACTCCACCGGGAATTCAGCTCTGAACCTTCACAGCGTATCAAGTCCACTCACGCATTACAAACGACAAATGCACACATTCGCATATACCTCTGTTTTCGATATCCGACTACGGTCAGGGCTGGGTGATAAAAAAGGAAAACTCAGTCGATGTGCTACCGAGGTAAGTTAGCAAAAGGTTTTTTTGATTATTTGCAACAGACAATTGACAGTTCTTATGACATTCAGTTATTGTTGAGTCCGGTTTTTTCCATTATTTCGATTGTTTACTATGTTTTGCACGATTTCCATCCTCTGACTGGATTTGTTTCAATAATGAATATGAAAATAATGCATTGAAATGGATTGCGTGAATGAAAGACGATATTCCACTTCAATATTACTTAGACGTCTCACACATAAACTTAAATTCACAAAATAGATTTAATTGTTATACTTGAATTGAATGCTAACATAACTTGATCTTTTTATGATTGAATTAAATAAAGTTTTGAAAAATGGAAAAAAGTGAATTCACGACCCAATTTTTTTAATTCTCCCATTTCTTTTGAACATTCAACTTGATTCGAAATGAGTTTTTTTGATAAAAAATAGTTTAAAAAAAGAAATTTTATTGTTGTTGGTTGAGTAACAGTTGTTGTTGTTTTAGAGTTTCTTCACAGCGCTTCATTAAGGATGGTATTAACTTTAAGTGCGCATCTCCACACTTCAACACGCAGCCTGTCACAAATGGAAAGTAAATTAAGTGGAAATTATAAATTACAAACTATTTTATAAAAAAAAATGAGATGAAATCTTCGTTAAATTTTCAGTGCAAATTGTTCTTATGCATTTCCATTATTCATTACATAAATGGAGGATCAGTTACACTCATCATTAATTTATTGAGTTGGTCAAGTAGTACCTTCCAACTCTGGTCTGTATTTATCGACATTAGTGCTTCCAGCACTCGTCATGCTGTCCTTAACCTTGTCCTGACAGTCCAGCGAACACCGCTGCAGACGATTCTGTGTAAAAAGTAAAAAAAGAAAAAGATCAGTAGAATGTAATAAATTAAATATACTTCTTATGAATTATTGAAGAATCTTGATTTTATTGACTTAGTGGATGATAAAACAAAAAGAAAATCGGAACCAGCATATGAATATTAGCTTATTCTCAGAAAATTGATAATAAAAATGAAGCTAGTGATGATAATGGTGGAAACGAAGGTGGATTCTAAAGTACTTGGAAAGCCTGTATTTCTTGTTCAATGGCGTCAGTGGAGTTGACTAAGGGCCTGGAGCACGCTTCCACGCAGTGCTGATTGCCCTCTGCCGACAAGGACTTCTTATCGAAACAGTTCACACAACACTGGTACATGTCTCTCTGTCAATGTGGATATCATTGATGATGGAATATTCCTAAATAAATAAATAAAATGTGTATAACAAATAACATGAGTACGAAATAACTGATTACTCATTTAATATAACCTCGATAAACTTCATAGATGAAAAAACTGATAAATATAAAAATAAAAGCTTTTTCTGTTTTTAAAATAACCTTATAAACTATTTCATTTAATACCGCAATCACATGTGAACCTTCATTTTTCTTAGATAGTTGCTTTCGAGCTTTTGTGACATGGAAACCATAGAATCTTGTAATTTATCTTGTAATCCCTGCATCTTTATGCGTATTTTTGCACAGAAGAGGCACCACAACTATAGAAAAAGTGAAGGGCAACAAAGTTATTTACCAAAGAAAGACTTTATAATATCAAAAAAAACTTTCTTCAAACTTTTAGTTGAAAAAAGTTCACAATAAAAAATTGTTATTTTTTTTTAAATATTTTTTTGTTAATGCATTGAAAATGTTTAACACCAAACGACCACTCAGTTTAGTTTATGTTCACTAAG